>BQNB010018489.1:0-66566 GCA_026074375.1 Tanacetum coccineum | reverse complement strand
ACCAAGTAACTACAAGCACTAAACCACGACGAAACCACACCGAAATAGCCAAAACGAAACCAAGAGAAAACTAAAAAAAACCACCCGACGAATGATAAGCTTAAAAAAAATACCACACCCAAATCACACCACCCAACCTTGGCTCTTGATACCACTTGTTAGGATATCATTTCATCACCAAACACAAAAATAAGAAAAAGAGATTTTAGAGAGAGAAAGATAAAAAGGAAAAATGGTTACTTGTTCATGAAAAGAAAAATGAGAAGCAACACCCTCTCCACACTTGGAGAGGGCTTTAAATAGATACAAGAGAGGACTATTCTTGTGGGCTTTGAGTTGGGCCGGTTCTTAACACAAATGGGCTTGAGCCCGACAACTAGGCCCAACTAGCTTAACTAAATTCCCGTAAACTACGTTTTACTTATACAAGGCTCGGGAATATTTAATGACCATCACTTTAATAAATACACGGCTAACAATCTCCCCCTAAGGGGTGGTCATTCAATTGTGGATCCTTCTTGTGACGTCTTGAGTCTTGGAGCCTTGTATTCTTGGGAATTCCTTTTGAAGTTCCATTTGCATGCTTGTGATCTTGGATCTTGATCTTTAACTTGATATTCTTTGACAAAATACTGATATCGTGGTCTTTGGCCTTGATTTGTCTTGACTACTGAGATCGGAATCGTCCAGACTTGATGGATAGGCTAGTTATCTTTGATATCGTAATTAATTGTGAATGTTATTTAGTTGTTTGAGATTAAACAGAGCGAGTTTCGTTCATTTTCGATATGTTTAAGGTGGTTATTTTTCTTTTATTGATTAAATTAGGCATTTAATTCAGTTCACAAGTAGCATTTTATAGGTGGATAGCGTGATTCATTTCTAATTGTTTGAATTTGAATATTTCGGAGGGTGTTTGTTTCGGCTTATAGCTTATTTTTGTTTTGCACTTATGTTTCATACGTTCACTTTTCATGGCTTATTTTCAAACTTTCCGGCTTTATATTAGTTCATTATGTCATAATGAACTTATATAAGCTGAAAAGTTTTGAAATAATCAACATAAAGTGACCTTATGAAACATACGCTCAAAACCAAATAAGCTATAAGCCGGCTATATAAGCTGAAACAAGGAGGCACACATAGCGGTTTTTTTTGTTTAGTTTAATTATGTGTGAAAATTAGGCGTGTGATTTACTTCAGTAGTACATTTTGATAGCTATTCTTATAGATACTTTCAAGTAAAAAAAGTAAGCTTTTCGTATTTTCTAAACTTAAGTAGTCCATAAGCAGGCTAAATCACTTTATCCAAACGCCCCCTGTAGAAGCTCATGATTTTTAACAATAAATCTGGAAAAATGTGCTTTTTAGATATAAACTATATATTAGCCGAGATCCCACTTTCGATGATTCATCCATGGATGTGAGCATGTAGATAATATTGACTTATTCGTGAGCAAGTAGATATTATGCACTTACGTTATGGGATTTGAGAAAGGCTTTGGAAATTAAGGATATGAGTTTGAGAAATAATAGTAGGAAAATTAAGGATACGTTTTAAAATATGGTGGAAGCGTATGCGTTGCCGTATTCTGAAAAGGTTATTAGAGATCCAATCGAATGCAGTTAGGTAGCAAATTTTTATACATCCTAGATCAAATCAAGCCTTTATGTTCATGATCAAAGTTTTTAATATCCGGTAATGTGCAAAGTGATCGAAAACTGAATCTTGATCAAATTGCTCTACAGGAGAAGCTGATGGAGCAGCTGCACTTCTTGCCAAAAGTTGGCTCTGAATGGAGGCATTGAGAAAGCGCGTAAAAGTGGTGATCTTTTGCACTGCGAAGTTTACACCAATCTTTAGTTACCAAGAAAGTGGAAATAGAGAGTGTCCGACTTAAAGTGAATATTCATTTTTTGAGGTTTTTTTCAATATGTCAGATACAAAATTTCAAACCCGCTTTTGTATTTTATATTTTTCAGTTTTATTCAAGGACCTTTCTAAATGTGTTATCATTACATGTATATGTAAATCAGCGCTTGGGTAAGTCTGTAAACTTCTTTTAGTCACTGGAACGTCAGTTGAGATGCGCTTGCAAACAGCGTCAAAACTCTAGTGTCATAAAAATGACTGACACTGTACATGCAAGTAAGATTCACACCTCGGAAAGCCGATATAAAAGGAATCAACACTGCATGAAATTGGTATTACAAATCATGTCATCTTTGACGACATCCTGGACAAACCATTGCAGCTTGATACCAGACCCGAAGCAGAAGAAGAACTCACAGGTAATACCAATAGTTTTAAAATATCTTAACAAACCAAAACATATGTAATATTTACTCCAACATATCAGGTGACACATAAGCGATAAAGTTGACACAAAAGGAGGGAGTGGATCACAAGAGAAAGACCCAGGTTAGAACATTTCCTCTAAACAATATTTTTCCCTAACCACACACCCACTATACAAAAACCCCAACAAATGTTAACTATGAAACAAAAACAGGAACACCACCGGATTTACCCACAACAAAAGATAAAGAAATACCTGGAAAAGAGACTAGCAAAGAAGAAACACCAAACAAACCAACAAAAAGACAGTTGTTCCCATAAATGATGACTGATGGCAAGAAATAACCAAGCCCAACAGCAAAAAGCAAAGCATTTGGACCACAGGTTGCAGAAAAGCCAACAAGAGCCAAATCAACAAAAAAGCAACAATTCAAAGACCCATTAACTTTGCCGAAAAAACAAAAAAGACGACTAAAGGTACTCAACTTTCATAACCAAGTCCGCAAACTTCTGTCCCATGTTTGATAAGCCAAATAATAGGCTACGTAGGAAAAATGTGATTATTTTATGTATTTCCAGATAAGCACAGAAACATAAGTGCAGGAAGTAGTTGGAACTTTTCAGCCATAAAACACACTATACTGTTCAGAGTTAATTGAATGTTTATAGCCGAGTTACATGTAAGATCGTATTGTTTGATGTTTTGTGTACTACCCAGATTGATGATTTTGCGACATTGCTTTTTTGTCAACTTATAGTTTACTCTTGCTCTGCTTATTGATAACCACTCCCACTCAAGCTCTAATGCTTTAATGTTGCTAATGCCAAAGAAACCTACAAATATAAGGTTTCGTCGCATATAATACTTTCGTGCACAAACAACCCGCCGAGCCACATCCATCCTTAACGAACACCCGCGCTCCGCAGCGGAGCGCGGGTTACAAACCTTGTTCTTAACGAACACCCGCGCTCCGCAGCGAAGCGCGGTTTACAAACCTTGTTTATTTTGAGACGGAAGAAGTATTGTGTTCATTATTTACGGATGTGGCATTGCAGTCTATACTAGATCGCTTGCATACTCAAAGCACAATACATCCACCCATACAATGTGGATAATCTTTTCCAGTCTCGTGTTCTTGACTAATCGAAACCAAACTTATTGCCCTACGATTACCAACCCTCGCTAGCAAAAATGTGTGCGATTTCTTTTAGAAAGAACTAAAGAAAAAGATGGCAATAAAACACCAACTTGTTTTCATTCAAATACGAATAATGTTGTGTTAGGCATACCTGAATTGTATCCATTTGATTAGGTTTGGTTGTCGTTTCTCAAAGATATGTATAGCTTTTCACTGGCGAAGAAATTCAATCCACTAGTTTCATATGACATGTTTATTTATGTGTCGAGAAATTATTAAGCTAGAAACAATACAGCGAGATTTTTTATATTGTCATAAATGTAACAATTATATCTGGTTTACAATTGATTCCAAATTTTTAGAGAAGGAAATGTTTTTCTTCTCTAGAGAAGAGTTAAAGAATTTTGAAAACACGTTTAGATGGAGTTGTATTTTTCTTTTTTTTAAATAAAAAAGTGTTTAGATGAAACCATTTTTAATCATTTTTCTTTTCATAGTTAACTTTTTTTATACGATTATAAAAGCAATAAAGCATAAATTACAAATAAAATTATTAAAATTAACTAATCATAAGCATAGATTTAAGTTACATTATACTCGAAATTAACACTACTACAACCATAAGCATAAAAATTATTTAATTTGCACGTTTTCATTTGTTTTTGCACGTTTTCGCTCGTTATCACATGTTCTCCACGATTTTTTTACGTTTTCGTTCGTTTTCGCACGTATTCGTACGTTTTCATACGTTTTTGCACGTTATTCTACGTTTTTCTACGTTTTCGCTTGTTATCGCACGTTTTCGCACATTTTTACGTTTTTCTACGTTTTCATACGTTTTTTACGTTTTCGTTCGTTTTCTTATTTTTTTCAATGTTTTCTACGTTTTCGCTCGTTATCGCACATTTTCTATGTTTTCATACGTTTATTTAAGTTTTCGTTCGTTTTCAAATTTTTTTTCTTTGTTTTTCTATGTTTTTATACGTGATGTTTTCATACGTTTTTGTATATTAATTGGTAACAAATGTACGATTTTATAGGTTTTTGTACGGACAAAAATGGATAAAAACGTACAAAAACATATATTACGGAGGAGAACAGATAAACACAGACGAAAACCTATAAAACGTACAAAAATGTTCAAAACGTATAAAACGTGTAAAACATATAAAAACCGTATAAAGGGAATGTAAATGGTTAAAAACGGACGAAAACGGATAAAAATGAACGAAAACAGATAAAAACAGACGAAAACGTACAAAAACATATACAACCGTATAAAACGTATGAAAACGGTTAAAAAAAGACGAAAACGGATAAAAACAGACGAAAACGTACAAAAACGGATAAAAATAGACAAACGTATGAAAACGTACAAAAACAGACGAAAATGAATAAAGAATGACGAAAACGTATAAAAACGGACGAAAATGATCAAAAACGTATAACAACAGATGGAAACGGACAAAAGCTATAAAAACAGGCGAAAACGTGCAATGACGGATTAAAACGCAAAAAGCGGATAAAAACGATCAAAAGCGTAAACGTATAAAGACGAACGAAAACGATAAAAACCGGATGAAACGAACGAAAACGAATAAAAACGGACGAAAACCTATAAAAACGGGCGAAAACGTAAAAAAAACGGATTAAACGTGCAAAAACGGATAAAACGTACAAAAGCGATCAAAAAGCGTATGAAAACGTATACAAACGGTCTAAAACGGATTAAATCGGACTAAAACATATAAAAACAGACTAAAACATACAAAAAACGGACAAGAACGTACAAAAACGGAGGAAAACATACAAAAACGTATAAAACGGACGAAAGAGTTGAGCTCCTCAAAAAACAAGGGCAAAAAAAAAACAAATGGGTTAATCCTAACCACTCATTTTTTCATCATCCACTTTTCCACCTTTTTCTTAAAACTAACTCAAATTATCTCAGGCATAACCGTTAAATCCGTTAAACAAAAAACATTAACACCCATCGCGACGAGTATTTTTTATCTTTCTATAAGGGGGCACTTATATATACTTTCGACGAACTTTTTTTCGAATTTTTATTTTCAATCACTCAGAAAAAATCACAGGGGATATTTTGAAATCACATGAGATTGTGATACAAATCTCATGTGATATTTTCAGACCTTGATTGAAACAACAACGAAAAAAAAGTTCGTCGAAATGTATCCAACGGATAAATTTTTTATCTTTCGAGAGGATAGAGGCGACTTATAGTATATAAATATTTCGAAAGAACTCTTTTTTTCGATTTTTTTTTCAATCACGTCTGAAAATATCACATGAGATTTGTATCACAATCACATGTTGATATTATGAAATCACATGAAGATTTGTGATACAAATTCTTCATGTGATTTTTTCAGACGTGATTTTTTCAGATGGTGATTTTTCGACGAACTCATTTTATCGAATTAATTTTTTTCAATCACGTCTTAACAAACACATGAAATTTTGATATCACGAAATCACATGTATTTTTGAAAATCACATGAGATTGTATACAAATCTCATGTGATTTTTTCACAACTTATTGAAAAAAAACAGAAAAACAAGTTCTTCGTAAATTATCACAACGGCTATTTTTATCTTTCTTAAAGGGGATTGCACTTCTTATAAACTTTCAGACGAACATCGTTTTTTTTTTTTTTTTTTCGAAATTTCTTTCATTTCAATCACGACTTGAAAAAATCACATGAGATTTGTATCAAATCTGCATGTGATTCAAAAAATCCCATAAGATTTTGTCTGACGTGATTGAAAAAAAAAATTCGAAAAAAGTTCGTCGAAAGTATATAGAAGTGCCCCTCTATAGAAAGATGATTTAATTCTCGTCGCGATGGTATGTTTCGTTTTGCGTAACGATTAACGGTTTGTGAGATATTTAATTTTTAAAAAATAGGGTGAAAGTGGGTTTTTTAATTCAATTAAAATAAGAATTAATCTAAACCATTAGATAAAAATAAAATGGATGGATAAGATGAAACGGTTTGCTCTTTTTTTTGACCATGTTCCTTATGGAACTTTTCTCACGGACGAAAATGGGTAAAAACAGACGAAAACGAATTAAAACGTACGAAAATGGATCGGACGAAAACTTACAAAAACGGGCAAAAACGTGCAAAACAAACGAAATTTGGATAAAAATGTATAAACCAGAAATTTGGACCATTTGCCTACTGGGTTTTATTTTGTTAGAGAAGGGTAAAATGAGATTTTCTGTTTTTCTATATAAAATTTGAAAATGAGATTTTTTTTTCGAAAAATATTGGAAAAAAGTGCGACTAAACAGGTTTTCAGTTTTTCCATTTTCATATGAAAAATTTCCTGGAAAAATAGGATATTTTTCCCCAACTAAACACACCCAGGTGGTGTTTAGTTGTAGAAAATTTTTCATGTTTTTCCGTTTTCAAATTTTTAGAGAAGAGAAAGGTTTTTCTTCTTTAGAGAAGAGTTGAGAATTTTGAAAACATGTTTAGATGGAGTTGTATTTTTTCTTTTTTTTTAAATGAAAAGATTTTTAGTTAAACCCTTTTTTAATCGTTTTCTTTTCATAGTCAACTTTTTTTATATGATTATAAAAGCAATAAAACATATATTACAAATAAAATTAGTAAAAATTAACTACAACCATAAGCATAGATTTAATTTGCGGTATACTCGAAATTAACACTACTATAACCATAAACATAAGAATAATTTAATTTGCTTGTTTTTGCACGTTTTCGCTCGTTATCGCATGTTTTTGCACAATTTTCTACGTTTTCGCACGTTGTCTTACGTTTCATACGTTTTCACATGGTTTCGCTCCTTATCGTACATTATTCTATGTTTTTGCACATTTTTCTACGTTTTCGTTCATTTTCGTACATTTTCTCGCATTTTTGCTTGTTTCTACACGTTTTCGCACGTTTTTCTAAGTTTGCGCACGTTTTCGCACGTTTTCTACATTTTCATACGTTTATTAAAGTTTTTTTACGTTTTCGTTCGTTTTCATATTTTTTAATGTCATTCTACGTTTTTATACGTTTGTGTACGTTTTCATACGTTTTTATAAGTTTGTGTACGTTTTCATACGTTTTTGTATGTTAGTTGGTAACAAGTGTCCGATTTTATAGGTTTTTGTACGGACGAAAATGGATAAAATGGATTATAACACCCCGTGTTTTAGGGTCATTGACGTCGTCAATAAATTCACATTGTATCTTTTGTATTGTTCGCTTTTGCTTTAAATCGTAAGCGTTAAGTTAAATCGCGTATGCCAAAATTTAGCGTTCAATGTAATCGGGCATCAAACGATTAAATGTTTACATCAATCAAGTATTAAATAATTATTTTGAGAATAATTATGGTCATTGTTCATTTTATTTTTATCGGATACGTAAAGTGTATACGTTTCGCGATAAATTGCAAACGTACAAAAACGGATAAAATGGACAAAAACATATGAAAACGGATAAAAGCGTATAAAAACAGTCGAGAATGAATAAAAACTGGCGAAAATGTATAAAAACGGGCGAAAACGATAAAAAATGTACAAAAACAGATAAATACGGATAAACAGACGAAAACTGATAAGAACGTATAAAAACAGACGAAAAGTATAAAAACAGACGAAAACGTACAAAAACGGATAAAAATGGACCAAAAACGTATGAAAACGGATAAATCAGACGCAAATGAATAAAAAAGGGGAAAAACATATAAAAATGAACAAAAACAATAAAAACGGACGACAACCTATAAAAACGGGCAAAACCATGCAAAAATAGGCAAAACCGTGCAAAAACAGATAAAAGCGTACAAAATTAATTAACAAGCGTATTAAAATGTTATGGCTTATTTTTAAGCCAAAAGCGACGTTCTATGTTTGGTTCGTGCTTATTTTGTACAAAAGCTTGAAACTTTCATTCTTTCCACGTTTCTAGCTTATTTGTACAAGTATCCAAACACTTTTTGTTTGTGGTTTGATTTTTTTTACTTTTATACACGAAAAAAGTGACAATTTTTAAAGTGTTAAAAGTGGTAAAGTTTGTGTTTTAATGGTAGATATCGCCTAAACACACTTACTTTTGCAAAAGAAATCAAGAAAAAACGCTCACAAGGGTGCTTTTTTGGTGATTTAAAAGTTGGTTTTCCGGATTTTTTGAAGGAGGATAAACATACACTTGAAGGAGGAGAAACATACATCAGGAGAAACATACATCAAGCGAAACATACCATTTGGATTAGGTGATTTATACCAGTTTCTTCAGGCGATTTATACAAGTTTCTCAAGCGATTTATACGTCTCTCCTTCAGGCGATTTATACATGTTTTTCAGGAAAAACATACACTCAGGAGAAACAGGCATTCAGGAGAAATATACACTCAAGTGATTTATACACTCAGGTGATTTATACACTCAGGTGATTTATACACTCAGGAGATTTATACACATGTTTTCGTCAAGAACCAATCTAAATCACCTTCACAACACCAAAGCAAACACAATACTTAATGCTAAAACGATCCTATATTAAAGATTAACTAAGACGACAAACGGCTACAGATTTAGATTCTAAATGACAAGTGAACACGAAGTTGATTTGGTATCCCTTATTTGATATTGAAGTGGGTTTCACGAAGGCGTCTACTTATTTCATCATCGAGACTTTCTTCTATTTTGTACCCCTTTTCTTCAAACCCAATCTATCGATTGATGACTTGCTTGAACTAAACAGCTTTAAGATTGAGACCTTAGATTATCTAGTTTATCCCTAATTAAGGAGTTACATTGTAGTACTCACGGTTATTAGCTATCACTTAAAGGAGTTACATTGTAGTGCTCAGTGTTACACGCAATGCTGATTGGATAGTTTCAAGAGTGTGGTACTTCTAAAACTTTTTGATGTTGAGTATAGGGTACTTAAAATTTAATGCCTGCACCGTTCATCAAATCACAACAATGCAAGCTTAACAACAAATTGGGATTTACTTTCAGTTTCAAGTTTGGTATATCGGGTTTACTTCTCCATATGGTTACAACATTAGCAGACAAAATACGAGGTTGGTAAGTTAGATAGAGAGTTTAAAGGTTGAGATGTAATCAGCAATTCTCACGGGATATTATTGTGCTATTCTACGATAATGGTACTTCACAGTCTAAGCAAAATTTTCAACGTTCTTCAACGACATTCATAACTTTTCAAGGTTTTTGCTTTTGACAAGAACTTCTTGAGTATATGGACGTACACGACAATGATGCTTCTGAGAGTTCGCAACTATCATGGAGGAAAATCGTGTACGTGGTGTGGTTTTTGGGGTCAATAAAGAAGGGCTATAGGCATATAAACTGTTGGTTTGGAAGATTCGTTCAACGTGTACTTTGTTCAACTTCCAGGGCGAAGTAGGGTATTCTACTTCACTTAGTATGGTTTGTGTGAAGTATTCTGCATACGTGAGAAGAATTGTTGCTGATTTCTTGCATGTAACCCTGAACGAATGTTCACCAAGACCTAATGACAAATTGCAGTAGTATTTGGTGTGGTCTTACTTCTTTTATAAAATTCTGCTGTGCACGTTAATGACAAATAGAAGATTGTTCAAGCTACATCAAAGTTTCAGAATCTGCTCAAGATAGAGATGTTGGTTTGGGGGAAGCTGATTCAGAAACTTTGCCAAAAAGGAGTCTACGAAGAAAGCTTTTCAAGACATGCTGCATGGATTGAGGGGAAGTTAATCTAACTCATGCATACTACAATGGTTCCAGAACAAGTAAAGACAATGAAGATCCAAGCTGGAGTACAAGTCTCAAGACCAAAAGAACTCAAAAGACATCTTCAGCTTTGGAAGACTTGATTTTGTTCTAATTGTACTTGTTAGGAACATTGTAAGTAATTTTGTATGTCCACATATTGGGGGAAGATTGTTAGCCTTAAAATATGTTGACTTATACGGAATTACATTAGTTTATTATAGTCGTGTCGAATAAAGTCTAGAAACGATAAGTTAGCATAGGAAGTCGACACTTAGGCTATAAATACCCATCTTATACTTCTATAGGAGGGTGAGGATAATCATTTGTATCTCATAATGTGTGTGTGCTTTCCCTTCTTTTTTCTCTCATTCTTAATAATATGGCTAAGTTCTTATTTTATCCTTCCCGACCTCCAGATCGTTGTTTATGTTAGTGAAATATTAATGTTAACATAAAACGTATAGAAATGGACAAAAATTATTAAAAACGGGCTAAAACGGATTAAATCAGACGAAAACGTATAAAAACGTACAAAAACGGACGAAAACGTCCAAATACGTATAAAAACGGACGAAAACGTATAAAACGGGCGAAAATGGATAAAAAATAACGAAAACGAATAAAAACGTACGAAAATGTAAAAAAATGTATATTAACGGATAAAAACGTATAAACCAGAAATTTCGACCATTTGCCCATCGAATTTTATTTTGTTAGAGAAAATAAATAGAGAATGGTAAAATGAGATTTTTTGTTTTTCTATATAAAATTGGAAAATGAGAATTTCTTTTTTTTTGAAAAATATTAGAAAAAAATGCGACTAAACAGGTTTTCAATTTTTTCATTTTCATATGAAAAATTTCCTAGAAAAATGAGATATTTTTTCTCAACTAAATACACCCTTAACTTTTCAAAAAAAATCCAACTGTTTATTCATCTTTCATTTGAAAAGGCAATACATTATATAGATTGTATAGGCGTAGGGCATCTTTGTAACTTATATATTGGACACATTGGTTTAATGAAAAGCCAAGCAAATTACAAAACCAATAATTAAAAGGCTAGCAAGTTGCTAAATTTAATAACGCAAAACAAGTTTTCGAAAACAACAGTCCTTAAATGACTTAACATTGACCCTCCAACATTCCTCAAAGACATAAACCTCGATCCTTCAAACCCACTAAACCACGAGCCTCAAAACACATAACCATGACCTTTTAAACACTCGTTGAACCATTTCAATACTAAAACCATGCTCTTTCAACTCCTAAACCATGACCTACTGACACTTGAACTTCAAACTTTGAACTCCCAAACCACGACCCTCGCCACTCTAAACCATGACACTCAAACACTCACTCAACCATGACCCTTGAAACACTAAACCATCACTCTTGAACCACTCACTGAGCCACTACCCTTGAACACCATAACCACGATACACGAACACCTATAACTATATATTTTAATCCAAACGGTCTGGACTCAGAGTAGACTCAATAGTTACAAAAGGATCATTTCCATCCAACCCCACATAACACCTAGTCACTTAAGGACATCACACGATAGAAGCATGGAGACATGTGTGAAACCAACCACGACCTTGACTCTGATATGAACACACTGAAAACTCAAACCAAACATTTTCGGCCACACAAACATGTCTGGTGACAAAATGCAATGTAGAATCGGTTAACGAAGAAAACTACATCATTGCAAGACAACCACATGTCTAGACCACCTTGACCTTATCCGACCTAACCCTTAACCATTGTGATAACCAAACATAATTTACTTTCACACAAATGGAACCTGAACCAGACCACATAACACACGAACTAGATCCGAACCACATCGATCCCCACAAAAATGATACATGTCTAACCAAAAAAAGGTACTAGAAAATAACCCTAAAACCTTGCTAAAATGACCTTCGAAACCAGATATGAGAAAGAACATACAAAGGAGAGTGGCGGGAGGCTCCAAACCGTCGATAGAAGCAGACGACCAGAGAAAGCTAGTTAAGGGTGTCAACTGTTTTGCGCTAAAGAGAGACCTTTGTGTTTATCTTTAATTGATTTTTGTGTTAGAGTTTGTAGAATCGTAAAGGGGGAAGTAGGGTGAATACAGTCTTCTTGACTTCTTCGAAGTTAAAAAAACTTCAACTCTTAAAGAACCGAGTGGTGCAATGATCTACTTGATGAAAAAGACAATAAGTAGATGGAGAGAGAAAGAGAGAAAGAGACACCATGATATATACTGGTTCAGGATGGGGGGTTTATACCATCCGTACTGTTGGTGCAACATTGACTAGGATCTCCTTTATGTTTTAACGATGACAAATAAACATTCGCAAAACATAAAATCACAAACGATAGCTTAAATCCGCAAAACTAGATTTCACCATCTGGCGCACTGGGCACGCGTCAGCGCGCCACACGCGAAATCCAGTTTGCGGATTTAACAATTGTCGGCTTTCCTCTTACCCAACACATGTGGAAATGTCAATAAAGGTTACATGATATTTGAGCATGTGGGAACACTCCAAATGAGGTTTAGACTTAGAGAGGCGCAAAAACGAATCCTACTGTTTTTCTATAAAATGCCAACTCAAATCCTTTATCAAACGCCTCTAGCAAAGGCCGAGACTTCTTTCTAAACCTAGTATGATCGTATTTTTAACATACCAACAAGCAAGAGTAATCAATTGACCTTAATCCGAATTTATGTTGTTCCTAATCACGTAACGGGTTTTACTCCCTTATTGGTCAAACTAAGTCAAATGTCACTTTGCGTAAATGCATCCTTTCCTGTTATGGGATATGCTTTACTTAAGATGCAAAGCACTTAGCTTGTTTGCATCAAGATGATTAGTGATCAAATCCATTATTGAATATCATAACTTTAAAGTCTAAATGACTAATTGAGTTTGTGGTATTTGGAATTTAATTATACTTTGACTTTTTCTCACTTCCTTACCTAAACAAATGTTTTACAAACTCACATGTATTCCTCACATGTACAAGTCCACACTTCTTCCACACAATCCTTCTATCCATTCTTCCTAATCACTTGTTTACTATTCTTACCCAATAAGTGATTTCATCTCTTCCACACACACTCCAAACATCTTCTTCCTAAACAATCCCATAATCACATATGCCCACTATTTCCTCTCTTATTGGCAATGTGATTATTAACCCAAATTAATCCTTTGATTTCATCCTTATCTTCATCTTCAAACCTTCATACACATAAACCTTCACCATATAAAACTTAAATCTTATCCTTTATATGCAAACTCACATTCTCTTACACAATGTACTATCCTTGTACATTTTTTACTTCTATGTTCCCTGCATTCCTGTTGGGATTAAAAGACTTCTTGATGATCTTAGAGTTACTGCTGCTCAGGTTTGTGTTACTGCTGCTAAGCTAAAGTTAGTGCTGTTCATTAACTTTAATGAAAAATATGCTAAGTAGTTAGTGCTGCTAGTATAAAGTAAGTACTGCTAGTTCACAGTTACTATTGTTAGTATATATTAGTACTGTTAGTATATATTAGTACTGCTAGTATAAAGTTAGTGCTGCTAGTATAAAGTTAGTACTGCTGGTGAAGATCAAAGAAAATATTCAAAGTAGTTACTACTGCTTGTGCTCAGTTAATGCTGCTGGTGTATAAGTACTGCTCAAAGATTAAGACTGCTAAAAGAGTTTCTACTATCAGAGAAAGGATAAAGATAGGAGAAAGGATAAAGATTGTGTGGAGATCAAGATTACTTACATGATAAGTATTAGTTATTTATAGAATATATCATAGAGAATATTCTAAGTCTTAGGAATATATTTTAAATCGACTAGGACTCCTTGGTGTATAAAAGGAGGTCCTAGGGTATAGAGTTTAATATGTGTTTTTACGATTTGATAAGTGTTATTCATAGCTTTAAGGTTTTGTAACCCTAATACTAGGAGAGTATTCATATTATTCTTAATAATATTTGAGCTTTTATTGGTTGTTGAATTATGATCTTGTGTTACTGTTTCATTAAGAATTCTTCTAATATTAAAGATTAGATTCCGCATAATCTTTAATACACTTAACAATCTTTAATACACTTAACAAAGTTTTCTCTATAGTTGTTGTGGATTTATCTAATATAACTACACTTTAAATAGCTTAGGGTACTAATGTATCAATTTAATTTATTAAAAGTGGGATTTCAACAAGAGGTATCCTACTCCTGGGATAACAAGTGGTATCAGAGCTTGTTGCTTTGAGAAACTTTGCTAGAAGATATGGATCAAGATTTTGCACACATGGTGGCTGCATCCAAGTTCCATGCTTAAACCTGCGTGTGTTTGATATTGTGGATGTGGATTGAAAATTACATCTCAGATTCAAGAGAATATGCACTGTGAAGAACTCATAGTGATTGTTATGAACCTTGTCAAAATACATGTTATGGAAGGTGTTACAACAATTGTTGGCTATCGCATTCTGCTAAATTTAAGTTCAGGAGAAGATTAGAGCGCTGAAAGCTTGTTGTAATTTATGATATGCTATTCCCAAATGACATGAGTTTAAGTTGAAACTCTTTTAAGGATGATATGCAGTTGCTCGTAGCTATTAAAAAAGAGAGGTGGTGGTATGCAGCTAGCTACTAAGAAGAATCAAAAGAAATCTCTTAATGCAGCAATATCGAAAATTTACCTGTTACAAGCTCAGAGATGCTTGATCTAACTTTTGATAGGCTTCTAAAAGTTTGTAAGTCTGTTGGAGACTTTTTGGTATGTAAAGCTTTCACTAGAAGTTGGGAATTCATAAACTTACTAAGAAGCTTGTCACACTGACGTGAAACAACATGTTGTTTATGTGAAGGAATAAAGATGAGTTAGAAACAATGAGCATGGATGATCTCTTATAAACAAACTCAAGTGTATGGAACAGAAGTCAAAAGGGATGTCTAGCTAAATTCAAGTACACAGAACATGGCTTTTGGGTCTTTCTTCAAATAACAACTTTTTTTTTTTTTTCTAGTAGCTCTAATGAAGCAGTTAATGCTGCTCACGGAGTTACTATTGCTAGTACTCAAGTTAATACTGCTAACTCTACAAATATTGATAATTTGAGTGATGCTGTTATTTGTTTATTCTTTTCTAGTTATCCAAATAGTCCTCAACTTTCACATGGGATTCACCAATATCATCCAGATGACATAGAAGAGATGATTGAGATGGGCAGATGGCTTGTTGGACTATGATTGTGCTAGAAGGTTTTTGAAGAATACAGGAAGGAAGCTTACTATTAATGGCAATAAGAC
This sequence comes from Tanacetum coccineum, assembly GCA_026074375.1. Lineage (NCBI taxonomy): Eukaryota > Viridiplantae > Streptophyta > Magnoliopsida > Asterales > Asteraceae > Tanacetum > Tanacetum coccineum. Next base: position 51,041 of record BQNB010018489.1, on the reverse strand, counting down.
TATTGGTTTTGATAAGTTCTAAGTGGTAGTGCTACACACTTGCCCCAAAAGGCGGAAATTTGCAGGGACCGGTGCATAGAGCTCCAAGAAATCAAGACAACAAGAACAAGGAAAGCTCAAGAAGGAGTGTGCCTGTGGAAATATCTTCTTCCACAGCTTTGGTGTCATGTGATGGTCTTGGTGGATATGATTGGAGTGATCAGGCAGAGGAAGGGCCTAATTATGCACTCATGGCTTACTCATCTTCAAGTTCTGACTCAAAGGTATTCAATGATTTAAATTGTTCAAAATCTTGTATGGAAACTGTTAAATTACTTAAATCTCAAAATGATCAACTATTAAGAGATTTAGAGAATCTAGTTTAATGGTTTTAGGTTATAAAATAGGTTTAGAATCAGTGGAAGAAAAATTTGAATTTTATAAAAAGAATGAGTCTGTTTATGTAGAAAAAATTAATGGCTTAAAATAGGATATTCAAGTAGGAGAAATAACTATTATAGAGCTTAGGAAGAAGCTTGAAAAAGTTTAAAAGGAAAAAGATAGCATTCAATTTAATGTTGATAAATTTGAAAATGCATCTAAAAGTTTAGACAAGCTCATAGAGTGTCAGATAGTTGACAATTGCAAGAAAGGTTTAGGCTATGAAAAATATAATGCAGTTCCACCTCCTTACACAGGAAATTTCATGCCTCCAACACCTGATTTGTCTTTTACTAGTTTAGATGAATTTGTTAATAAGCCTGTAGTTGAGAACAGAAAGTCTGATGAAGAAGAGCCTAAGGTAGTTAGGAAGAATGATGATGCCCCAATTATTAAAGATTAGGTGTCAGATAATAAAGAAGAGGATGTGTCTCAACCTAAAATTAAAAAGAAAACAGTTAAGACTAGCATTATTAAGAAAGAGTTTGCCAAATCTAAACAACAAGAAAAGACTCATTGGAAAACTATTAAACAAGTTGAGCATCATAGGCAAAACACTCACTGTCCAAGAGGCAATCAAAGAAATTGGAATAATATGATGTCTCAAAGACTAGGAAGCAATTTTGAGATGTTTAATAAGGCCTGTTATGTGTGTTGAAGCTTTGATCATTTGCAAGTTGATTGCAATTACCATCAAAAACAGCTTCAAAATCAAAGGATGGTAAAACCTGTTTGGAACAATGCTCAAAGGGTGAATCATCAAAACTTTGCTAAAAAGACTCACCCCTTTGCTAAAAAGAACATGGTTCCAAAAGCAGTACTAATGAAGTCTGGCTTAATATCAATTAATACTGCTAGACAAGTTAATACTGCTCACTCAAAAACAATAGTGAATGCTGCTAGACCAATGTCATATCTTTCTAAAATAGCACATTCAACTGTTAAGAGGACCATTCACAAGAATACAACTTTTAAAACTAGTAATTTTAATCAGAGGGTTAATACTGTTAGGGGTAAAAATGTTAATACTGCTAGGCCAAAAGCAGTAGTTAATGCTATTAAGGGAAATAATGTTAATGCTGTTAAGGCCTCAGCTTGTTAGGTTTGGAAACCAAAGACTAAAGTTTTAGACCATGTTTCTAAACACAATAGTGCATCAATCACCCTAAAGAAGTTTGATTATATTGATGCACAAGGCAGATCCAAGTCAGTGATGGCTTGGGTCCCCAAAAGAAACTGATTTTCTTATCTAATGTGCAGGGCAATCCACAAATTGATTTACATGATCAAGGAGTGATTGATAGTGGATGCTCAAGGCACATGACAGAGAACATGTCCTATCTTACAGACTATGAAGACATTTTCGAATACCGATGCACATGTTGAGGGGGAGCTTTTCTGAAATGCAAAAACAATCGGGTACTAAACACTTTGATAGTTATATCATAAGTACCTGATTGAGTTTTTCAACAGTGATTTTATGGCAAGGTGAACTGTACCAAAAGACTGACCATGTATTTACTTTTATCGAAGTTATAAGGATGGTAAGGTTAGGTACTCGTTCCTATGATCCTGCCAGAACCGGAGGGATCTACCCAGGGACAATCCACTAGTTAGTACAGAAGTCCTTAGGTATGATTAAAAGGAGTAAATGTGAGAACAAGGGAATAGTGCCGACTGAGATGGAGCTAGTACTGGAATATACCCAACAAGGTGCTAGTCATGAAGTCTCGGTAAGCACTGAAGGGGTTGAAGAATGAAAAAGAATTGTACAGATAAAGGGTGTAAAGAAAGAAGCCCTCCATACTCTTAGGCAGAAACCGGGTCAATACATATGCTGTCAGAATCACAAGTTGATTGCTGACATTGAAGACGACATCATGGACCCAGTGATGCAATGCACAACCCTTCCCAGCCATTCGAGTTTCTCTTGAAAGAAACTTGTCTCATTTGTCACGGAGACTAAACATGCAATCTACTGTCTCACTCACTCCGAGTAAGTTGGTATTGAAAAGGTGGCAGTCAGCTCCAGCCTCCGATCACTAAAATCAAAGCGCACTTTCGAGTCTAGAGCCAAGAGATCATCAGTTAATCTCGTTAGGACACATTTCCAATTATCTTGTCTCTCACACACTGTGGAAACAAGGTTATCTTAAGAGTCCTACGCATTATCCTTGTGATATTGCCAGAACATCCGAGTGATACGAAGGTATTCACAATGAAGATGGAAATCCTGCTAGAGCCAAAATCAAACAAGCTCTAGGTAGGTGACTTGTGCGATTCTACAAGAATCAAACTTGTGTCATCTGGAAAGAAACGATGGTGCGATTCTACATGAATCAAACTTGTTCCAGTATAAGAATTGACGGTTATTGAACATTTGACAAACAATCAAAACTCTCGATGTGTTACAAAAACTTTCATAATTATCACATCAATTGATTTTTCAAATTAATTTTCTCTTTATTGCTAACTGTTTTATTACAGGAACATTTAAAGATGGAGATGGAAATACCCTGTACCAGCAGAGTCAAGTTCATAACCTAATGCTCAGACACGACCTACACTTGTTATGAAGTTATGTAAGATCTCATAAAGGTGTCAAAGCTTCCGCAAACTCTGTTATCATATTCTTCTTCACAAGTGCACAAGATGGCAATAGATTACTAGATGATGAGAGATTATGTTTGGATGATGATCTCAAGAAAGCTCATGATCAAAATCAAAACAAGTCAAAGTGAACAAGCTCAATTGTTATCTAAAGATCACTACAACAAAGTACTAGATGTAACATGAAGAATCAAAAGACTGCAAGCTGTAAGAGCTTAAGTCTAGTGTTTTCAAGGGTGACCTCCCTTAGGGGGAGATTGTTAGATATGAGTAAAAGACTCGGTCACCCCGTATATTTATTGTTTATAATAGTTCGTAGTTTAATAGTTAATCGTATGTCTTTCGGTTTTAAGCCGGGTACTAATACCCGGTATTTTGTAAAAACTATATAAGCCTCTTCCAACTTTGGAAGAGGCAAGCTAGTCATAATCTATTTTACATTTACACATACATTTCTCTCTCTAGAAATATCACTCTATGTGTTTCTCTCTCTAGAAACTAGCCCAATCACAAGAATCATCACCCGTGTTATGAATTAAACGATCCTACAATTGGTATCAGAGCAGGTTTGAATTCGTGATTGATTCTAGTGGTTAAACAAGATCAAATTCGTCCTTATTTTTGAAGAAAATAAGCCCACGGCTCATAGCTTATTTTGGGCTTATTAGTTGGTGAATCTTGGTGTTTTTCATGCTATAAATGCTAAGGAAGTTGTATTGTTACTATAACAAGAGAGTTTCAAGCTCCTAGCTCGATTAATAAGCTTATAAGATTCGGATTATATTTGTGTTCTTCGTGGAGAGTTGCTTTGTTTTGGATGATCCACAAGGTAAAAGCGTGTTATTTTGTGTTAAACTCACTCCTACACACTTAGGTTAAGCATTTTGAGCTTATTTGAAGTGTCACTTAGCTTATTTGGTCGAATTATGCTCATTTCGAATTGAAGTTCTTCACGGCGGTTTGCTTATAATATAATACTCTTGGTGGCGGTTTGACAAGATAGGGAACAAGATCCGTGATTTTAGGAAAAGTGTCACAGCGAGTTGACTTGGTCAAAGGCGAGTTGCCTTATATAATTAAAAATTAGGTGGCGAGTTGCTTTGTAAGGTGGCGGTTTGCCTTAGTTGAAGGCGAGTTGCCTTTTATTGTGGCGGTTTGACAGGTTTGGAGGCGAGTTGATTATTTAATTAGCAAAAACAAACGTTACTCTGTCCATTTTACCATTTAACGGCGAGTTGCCTAAACAAACGGCGGTTTGATTATTTAAATCTTAGCGGCGAGTTGAGATATCAAAAGGCGAGTTGATTAAGAAAACTGGCAGCGGTTTGCATAATTATATTGACGGCGGTTTGCTTATTTTATTTTGGCGGCGGTTTGGTCTTTTTAGACAGCGGTTTGATTATAATATTAGGCAGCGGTTTGAGATTACTTGGTGGCGGTTTGCTTAGAGACAGAAGGCGGTTTGGTTGATTTTCTCAGTGGCGGTTTGGTCATTATCAGGAGGCGGTTTGCTTATCATTTTAATTAGAAATTCATATAAGTAACCTTCGGACTTTGAACATTACACGACACTTAATCAAACATAATAAAACATCAACATAAACCATAATCAAGGACTTAAAAGACATTATTCAAACAGTAAACGAAGATTAAACAAACAAATTATTTACTTATTGTTTTCTAGTGATTTTGTAAAATCCCGTTAAATCTGTTATCGGTTTAAATCTTAGACTTGTAAAATCTCGTAATCGATAAATCAAGATGTCTAATATGTCGGAAGATATCCAGTATGCCGGTTCAGATACACGCCCACCAATGCTTGATAGAACAGACTTTGAATCTTGGCAACAACGGATTCGTCTGTATTGTTTGGGAAAAGATAATGGAGAGAACATTATGAAATCGATTACTGAAGGTCCATTTCAAATGGGAATGTTCATACAAACTCCTGCTGAAGATGCTGAAGAAACTGAGGGTGCACTTCAACTAGGTCCAGAACGTGCTAGAGTCTTTACAGACCATTCTGCTGAAGAAAAGGAACGGTATAAAGCTGACATTTGTGCTACGAATATCTTACTTCAAGGTATACCAAAAGACATCTACACACTCATCAACCACTTTACTGACCCCAAAGACATTTGGGACAATGTGAAGATGATTCTTGAAGGTTCTGAATTGACAAAGGATGACCGGGAATCTTAATTATACGATGAATTTGAACACTTCTGTCAAATCAAAGGAGAAACCATTCATGTTTACTATGTTAGGTTTACAAAGCTCATTAACGACATGAGAAACATTAAGATGACCATGCCCAGAATGCAGCTTAACTCTAAGTTTATGAACAACATGTTACCTGAATGGAGTAGATTCATTACTGAAGTTAAACTAAACATAGGTTTGAAAGAGTCTAACTTTGATCAGTTGTATGCCTACTTGAAGCAGCATGAGGTACATGCTAATGAGAACAGAATGATGATGGAAAGGTTCAGTCAACCGACTAATGACCCTTTGGCACTTGTGTCTAATGCATCAAATCAGAAGTATCAAACACAATCATTTGAGTCTCCACAATCCTCAAACCAACCATCACTTGTTGATAACTTTCAACTGGACTCAGGAAGCACTTCAACTGAAAACTTGATCGAAAGTCTAACCAACACACTTACCCTCCTCACTCAATCGTACAAATCGCATCTTCCTCAAACACAATCAACTCAGAACGTCTTCTAATGCAAGGAACAAAGCTACAGTTCAAGACGACATAATTGTTGTTCAGGATGTTCGTGGTAGATACAATGTGAATAATCAAGGAAGACCATTTCAGAGGAACTATGCAAGAGGAGTTGTTAGAACTGGGAATGTGGGAGGTCAGAACAGAGTTAGAAACATGAATCCTGGTCAAGCTAAACCCATTATGTGTTACAACTACAAAGGAATCTCAGAATGTCTTCTAATGCAAGGAACAAAGCTACGGTTCAAGACGGCAGAGTTGTGGTTCAAGATGTCCGTGGAAGATACAATGCGAATTTCAAGGAAGACCATTTCAAAGGAACAATGCAAGAGGAAATGTTGTAGCTGGGAATGCTAGAGGTCAGAACAGAGATGGCAATGTGAATCCTGGTCAAGCTAAACCCATTAAGTGCTACAACTATAATGGACTCGGGCACATAGCACGAGAATGTCCTCGGCCAAAGCAACTTTAGGATTTAGACTACTTCAAGGACAAGATGCTACTTATGCAAGCCCAGGAGAATGGTGCAGTACTGGATGAAGAACAGTTGTTGTTTCTTGCAGGAGAACATGTTCACACAACTTGTTGATGTATGGATGATCCAACCCGAGAAAGATTTGGCACTCAATGTGGATCATATCTTTGAAGCTGATCAATGTGATGCATTCACTCTGGATGTTGATGGGCTCCTATATACAGACCCCATGTATGGTAAATCTTTTATCTGAAGATCCAATCTACGATGAAGCCGGGCCATCATATGACTCGAATACTCTGTTTGAGGTACAAGATCATGATACCTTTGTAGATCATATGGATGAGTATCATGAAGTACACGAGATGCAAAATGATGTACAACACAACTACGTTGTTGACTCTGATGCTGAATATACGAGTGATAGTAATATTATTCCGTATAATCAGTATATGGAGGACAACGAAGAGCATGTTGTACAAAGTAATGTATCTTCTGTTCGAAATGATCTATTGATGTCGATTATAGATGATATGCATGAACAGGGTGTCCAAAGTATGTCAGCAAATAAGTAGGTTAAAGTAGTTAATGACACATTAACTTTTGAACTTGCGAGATATAAGGAACTGGTCGGGGTGTATGAAAAACAAACAAAGTTTGAATTAACTAAAAGAGAACAAAAGATTGATGAACAAATGAGAATAATTATCTCTGACCGAAATAGAAAGGAAACTTCTTTAAAATCGGAACTTCATACTGTACAAATGCAACTTCGTTCTACCGTTGACCATAACAAGTCAATGAAGGAAGAAGTGACAACCTTGAAAAAGGATTTTAAACAAAAAGAAGATAAATACATTGAAGAGTTTTTAGACATCAAAAAGCTAAAAGAAAAGGTTGAAGATAGATTATTCAAACAAGATCAGTCTGTTCAAACGGTGCACATGTTATGTAAACCAAAACCGTTTTATGATGAAAAGAAAAAGGTAGCAATAGGCTACAAAAACCCCTTATGTCTCACACGTGCAAAGCAAGTTCAATCTGCCCTCTATAATGGTACTGAAATAGTCATGGCCAATCATAAACCTGCTGTTGTGCATGACTCGGAGGAAACTCTTGAGATAGCTGAGTTGACTAGGAAAAGAATGTATGAGAAAATGAAAAGCCCTCAGTGTATTCAAAATAAAGTTAAGTTTGCACCCCCAGATTACTCAAAAGAGAACTATCTTGCAATCTTCGCACCTCAGAGAGATTTGACCCCTGAGCAGATATTTTAGGCCAAAGATGAAAATGACAGGAAAAAGGTTGAAGCCTCAGTTCTTAAACCACTTTCAACACCGACTGTGTATCCACCTAATACACCTGTCAAGCTTGTCCCCATGGTTCTCCCAACAAAAAGTCAAGTGAAAATTAATCTTTATACACTCACACAACTTTTTACGGAATTTGACAAAACATGTAAAAAGATAATCACACCAACATGTCTCACGGAAGGGGAAAGAGGTTTTGAACAAATAAAAAGATGTTAACTCACTGAAGTCATACCATTTTTTAAAACTCTTAAACAACACTTTAAAGGAGTTCAAAAGGCTCTCTTTAAAGAAGTTAAAGGAATGGAAGAAATTTTTGATCAAATGTCAGCAGAGGTAGACCAGAATACTGTGGACAAGCAATGTGCTAAAATTGAAAGGAAAAACCTTCTCATTGCAAATGAGAATCTAATTGCTAATTGTTTGTCGAATCAAATTGGATGTTTGCTGTTGAACAATATCGTTGTTTAGATCTTGAGCTGAGATATCTAAATTACAAAATGAGAATTAAAAAGGATGTTTATGTTGAATTGATAAGAGGTTTTAACAACTTGAGGTGGAATCCTGGAATTTGCATTGAATTATCAACACCTTCAAGAAACTTTCAAATATACAAATCACAAACTTCTCAGGGGGTGTGCGGGGGGTAAATGGTTATATAGTTTCCCTGAATTTGACTCATTTATTCAGAATTCTAGAAAACACTCTTCAAGAAAAGGACAACGCAATTAGAAACTTAAAAGCTCAAGTCTCTAAAATGAATGACAGAAGTTGTGAAACTTATAATGCTAAAGATGTCACTGCTCTTATTGAACAAAATGAATGCGTTAGAGTAGAATTAGAAAAGGTCAAACAACATTACAAGGAATTGTATGACTCTATTAAGGATTACGCGTGTCACACTAGAGAAAAGACATCTTACATGTATTAAATGAAATGACGAGTCTATAAGGCTCAGTTGAAAAGCAAAGTGTCTTGTGTCACTAGTGACTCTGTCAAACCAAAAGTTCTTACGCCTGGAATGTATGCCATTGATGTTAAACCCATCCCTCATCCCCTTAAGAACAATAGAGTGTCATTTAACTATATTCACCATCTTATGGGAGTGTAGAAAACAGATTATGAAGATTGTAAAGGAGCTAGAGTTAGTTTAAAACACTGGATAATGACTTAACTATGCTTGTCAATACACTACAGCTATCTTAGGAAATTTAGAATATGTGATTGGCACTTGCCTAAAAAGTTTCAATGAAAGAGATAACAAGGCTCCCTCTACCCTTGTAACTAGGAAAAAGCAAGTTACTTTTAATGATAAACCAGGAACTTCATCTAGTAACACACAGAAACATGAAGAACACCAGAAAGTTCAAAATTCTAATATCCCTATGATTCCTTCTACAGGAGTAAACACTTCCACTTAAGCAAGCGGATCAAATCCTAGAAGCAATACAAAGAAAAATAGGATCCTGCCTGCTGAGAATGAGAATAAGAAGAAAGTAGAAGACGACCCTAGGACAAATAAGTCAGTATGGACAAAAGTGAATCAGGTTGATTCTAGCATTAGCTCTAGCGTGTTGTAATTAAATTCGAATTCTGAATCTGTGTGCAAAAACGTGGAACAAATGTGTTATTACTCTGCAAATCATGAAATGTGTATTGTTAATATTTTGAGTTTTGTGAATGCAACCCCCACAGTTAAAATTGTCTTGAATAAAGGGAAGCAGATTTGGAAACTAAAAGACAAACTGTTCTGATTAATTGTTGGATACAATACAAGTGGTTTGGGAAGCATGGGCATACTATTTGCTGATATTGGTTATCAATGGAGACCCACAGGAAAAAAATTCACCTTAGGAAAACTTAATTGTGGTTATCAATGGAGACCCACAGGAAAGAAATTTGCTTTAGGCGAACTGTGCCATTTAACTAAGCTTTATGTGAAATATTCTATTATATCTGCTAACCAACAAGACCCCAACAAAAATTGGGGAACCAAAATTCCAAACTCTCATCACTTGACTATTTTCAAATGCAGGTCGTACAGGTCGTCCTTTGGTGTCTGGTCTAGGCTGTTCAAAAAAATGACGGGGATCGTTCAAGCTCAAAGAATTTATGAGAATGTTCATCGGGATAGTCGATTCAGAATGATCACTTTGGAGCTTCATGGTTATGGGATTATTATGTTATTGGGACGTGTGATCTCCAGAGTATACTATGTGGAAGGTCTTGGACACAATCTATTCTCTGTAGGGCAATTTTGTGATTCTGATCTTGAAATTGCTTTCAGAAAGCATTCTTGCTTTGTTCGTGATATGAATGGCGTAGACTTACTTAAAGGTAATCGTAGCACCAATTTGTACACGATATCGATTGATGATATGAGTGTCTTATTCTAGTATTGCTTGTTGTCCAAGCTTCTAGACCAAATCTTGGTTGTGGCATCATCGTTTTAAAACCATTTAAACTTCGGGAATATCTCTATGATCTTGCTCAAAAAGATCTGGTTAGAGGTTTACCAAGATTGAAATTTGAAAAAGATCATCTTTGCTCAGCCTGTCAACTTGGAAAAAGCAAGAAGTACTCCCACAAACCAAAATTTGAAAACACCAATATGGAAGTTTTTCATACCCTTCACATGGATCTATGTGGTCCAATGAGGTACAGAGTATTAATGGGGAAGCAAATACATTTTTAGTCATCGTGGATGACTATTACAAGAATCACATGGGTAATGTTTTGAGATCAAAGATGAGACTCCAGAATTTGTCTTTAACTTTCTTAAGCAAATACAAGTTGGTCTCAACAAAACAGTCAGATACATCCGAACAGATAATGGAACGGAATTCGTCAACCAAGTTATGTCTAAATATTATGAAGGTGTTGGCATATTTCAACAAAAGTCTGTTCCTTGAACTCCTCAACAAAACGGCATTGTCGAAAGACAAAATCGTACACTTGTGGAAGCAGCATGTACAATGCTGATATTCTCAAAAGCGCCGATGTTTCTGTGGGCAGCAGCTGTCGCTACTGCTTGTTACACCCAGAACCGATCCCTAATTCATACTCGTCACAACAAAACCCCATATGAGCTTGTGCATGATAAGAAGCCTGATCTTACATTTCTCCGAGTATTTGGTGCTCTGTGCTACCCTACAAATGATAACGAAGATCTAGGTAAATTGCAAGCCAAAGCTGACATTGGGATTTTCGTTGGTTATGCTCCTAGCAGGAAGGGTTTTTGAATCCACAACAAAAGAACCCGTCGAATAATGGAAACAATTCATGTCACATTTGATGAGCTGCATCAGACAATGGCTCCTGTACACATCAGTTCAGGACCCAAGCCTATGTTGATGACGCCTGGATAATTCAGTTCAGGGCTCATACCTAATCAGGTCCATGCAACCAATTATGTTCTACCGACGGATAAAGATCTGGAGTTATTATTTCAACCTATGTTCGATGAATACTTTGAAGTAACTAGAGTCGATGCACCAGTACCTTCGGCTACTGCTGTTAACGCTCATGTTGTTCCACCAGGTACATCTGTGTCTACAACATTTGCTCAAGATACACCATCAACAAGTTTTTCACCGTCATCATCTGGAATACAACCTCTAGTCATTCAACATGATGTTGTAGTTGGACCTACTATCGAAGACACCCCAATTACTTAAGCTACCCTTCATCCCTCAAATTACCCTGTTACTGGAGAACCAGGTTCTGCACAGTCATCATCAAGGGATGTTAGTATAGCTGAACCCAACCAAGTTAATCAACCACTCTGTCATCTTAGAAATTTGTCAAAGATCACACCTCTTGATATTATAGTTGGTAATCCTTCTCGGTCCGGTATCCACCTGAAAAACAGTATAGCTTCGATGCTTTATGGTGATGTCTTACGTACTGAACTGTCAAAAGGCGAACAAAGATTTCAAAATGGTCGTGATAGGCAAGACTGTTGGTTTCAAGCAATGCAAGATAATATTTACGATTTTGACGACTTGAAGGATTGGAATTAGTATCCTCGCCAGTTATGTAAATGGTTATCGATCTAGGGATTTACAAGGTGAAGCTTGATGAGTATGGTGATGTTCTGAAAAACAAAGCTCGGTTAGTAGCAAAGGGATATCGTCAAGAAAAAGGTATTAATTTTGAAGAATTGTTTGCACCCGTTGCACGGATAGAGGCCATCAGGACATTCATTGCCAATGCAGCAACCAAAAATATGATCATCTACCAGATGGATGTCAAAACTGCTTTTTTGAATGGTGATCTTCAAGAAGAAGTCTTTGTCAGTCAACCTGAAGGATTTGAGGACCCGGATAATCCTACACACGTTTATCGTCTAAAGAAGGCTCTTTACGGGCTAAAGCAGGCACCAAGGGCGTGGTATGACACACTATCAAAGTTCCTAATGGCTAACAAATTCTTTAAGGGTGTCGTAGATCCAACGTTATTCACACGCAAATCAGGCAAAACATATTCACTTGTTCAAATATACGTAGATGAACATCATTTTGCCCTTAACTGATCATAATGCGTGTAACATATTTTCCAAAGAGATGAGCTCCAAATTTCAGATGTTGATGATGGGACAAATGTCGTTTTAGGACTACAAGTTTCTTAAAGTCCCGGAGGCATCTTTATTAACCAAGCAAAATATGCTCTCGAAACCTTAAAGAAATATGGAATGGATCTTTCTGACCTTGTCGATACACCAATGGTGGATCAATAGAAACTAGACAAGGATCTCTTGGGGATTCCAAGTTGACCAAACTCAATTTAGAGGAATGGTTGGCTCCCTAATGTACCTTACTGCCAGTAGACCCAACCTTGTATTCGTTGTATGCATGTGTGCTAGATATCAGGCTAAGCCTACCAAAAATCACCTTGAAGCAATCAAACGTGTCTTTCGGTACCTAAAAGGAACCATTAACATAGGTCTTTGGTATCCGAAAGACAACGTCATGTCACTAACACTTATGCGGTGGGAGGGCCTTGGGGAGGGGGGGAGGTTGTGCGGGAGGGGCGGGAAGATGCGGATCATGCGAGTTGTCAAGATTCAAGAAGAAGTACGTCGAGAAGTGCTCAGTTTCTTAGAGATAGATTGGTTAGCTGGTCATCAAATAAGCAAAGAAGCACTGCAATATCTACAACAGAGGCTGAATACATTGCCATGTCTGGATGTTGTACTCAAATCCTTTGGATGCGATCCCAGCTAAAAGACTATGGATTTGAATTCAATAAAATTCCTCGGTACTGTAATAACAAAAGTGCCATTGCTCTTTGTTGTAACAATGTCCAGCACTCTCGATCAAAGCACATCAACATACGTCACCATTTCATTCGAGAGCAAGTGGAAAATAGAGTGGTTGAACTCTACTTCGTGGAAACGAACTATCAACTTGCGGACATACTCACAAAAGCATTACCAAGAGAACGGTTCAAATTTCTTCTTCCACGCCTAGGCATGAAGAGTTTGACCCCAGAAACTCTCAGACGCCTTCAAGAAGGAGAGGATGAATAAACGAAGTGGTTTGTGTATCCTTTGTACATTTTTTACAAAAAAAATTATATAATAAATAATAATTATGACTTAGTAAATATTTTAAGTCTTTGGAATTACAAACTGGCTTGCAATTCTTTATATTGCCAACCCAGTTCTCAATCGCGGGTATTAAATTTTCCCCAGGATGGAGTACTTTATATTCCATGCATCAGTGGATTTAATGTAAGCTTCAGTGCAATTTTTCTTAACTCGGAAGAGATGTCTTACTTTTGAAATAAAACCAAATAATTTTTTCTTAATTGATTATTCAAAATTATTTATGTTAACGATGGTGGTTGGTATGTTGTTCAAGTAAATTTTTATTCTCAATCATGACTCCAGCTCTTTCTATAGAAAACGGGTTCATTGTTTAAGGTGGAGAGAGAGTTGAAAATTTACTTCATCACACAGGTTTCTAAAAGAAGTGATTGGGAGGATATTCCATGGCGGTCTAGGAGTGTTGTATGCTATGAAAGTGTGAGTATAAATTGTCAAAATCTATAAAAGTGGTAATTATTATGTTTAATAAGTTACTAATAGGGATTTCGTCGCATTTACACCAGCAGTAATTTTATCAGTATCTGAATCACTCAAGTTGAAATCTGTTCTATATTCTATGGACAAGTGAGAAAATGTTTTTGTATTCCAAATGGGTTAAAGTTTGAAGGGGAGTTAATTAATTTTAATTCAAAGGGCCATAAATGTCTGTTGTTTAAAGGATTAGGGACTTTAATGCAACTTTATGATATGTTTCCTAGCTTTATTAATCAATAGGGACCAAATCAGCCAAATTTCAAACTTAGAACAACCTTAGAAATACTTAGACAAAGAAATTAAAGAAGATAGAAAGCTCAGGGACTGAATCTATCAATTTCCAAAGAATGGGTATTTAAGGCTCGGCGGGTTGCTCTTTGGTCAAAGTTGTTCAAATCTGGTCAAACATACACATACACACACACACACACGATCGCAACTCGCCACCATGAACACCTTCTTTAATCTTTGATTTCCTGTGTTTTTCACGCAAAGGTATCAATCAAACTTTGTTCTTTGCCTTTTATTCTATCTATTAGATCATTAGAATCGAGTGATCACCTAAAATGTGAATAAATCTAAGAAATTTGTATCTAGGGTTCAAAAATTGAATAAGTGTGTATAAATGTTAATTGATTGAGGGGAAAGGTACGGAATGGGCTTGTGATCAATTATATATATATCTGTTTATCCATTTTGCAAACATATGTGTGCCCTATGCGATTTCTAGGTGTGGTTTGACTTTTAGAAAGTCATAAGCCGTTGGTTTGTGGTTAAGGATGTTGCTAGTGTGTATCTTATGCGTAGGAAAGATTTAGGAATGTTTAGGTTGTGTTTGTTTAGGTTTGCCCATGAGATGTGTTTTTGATTCATAAGTCGTGTATTTAGTTACCGTTTACGTTTTTGCGTTTTATTTTTAATTGTCTTATTTGATTAAGTGCTTTTCATTTTTAATTCATTTTCATTAGTAGATTTAGAAAACAAAAATCAAATTTCTTTTTACTTATTCAAAACATGCGATCACGAATGTTTCTGATTTTTAATTCGCACTTCGTTGGGAAATAAACGACCCGGGAGGTTTTTGAGATATCGCTTTGGTAAAAAGAGAATTTCTTAACCCGGCTGAAATACTTATCTATACTATTATTGATTATCTTCCTTATTATTACGTATCTATATATTATACGTATATTATATGTATTGATTTGGATGGATCAGTCAAATTCGTAAATGATCACGTGGCAAAGATATTGGGATATGGTGATTTTCAAATTGTAAATGTTACGATATCAAGGGTTTACTACGTAGAAGGACTTTGACACAACTTATTCTCCGTTGGGCAATTCTGTGATTCGAACCTTGAAGTTGCTTTTCATCAACACACCTGCTTCATTCATAATCTAGAAGGTGTTGATCTATTGACTGGATCTCAAGGAAACAATCTGTATACTCTATCTCTTAGAGATATGATGGCATCCTCTCCTATATGTCTCCTGTTAAAGGCCTCAAAGACTAAGTCTTGTCTATGGCACCGATGTCTGTCTCATCTAAACTTTGGTGCAATCAACCATTTGGCTAGACATGGTCTTGTTCGAGGTCTCCCTAAGCTAAAGTTTGAAAAGGACCATATGTGTTCTACATGTGCAATGGGCAAATGTAAGAAGAAACCCCACAAACCTAAATCTAAAGACACCAACGAAGAAAAACTTTATCTTTTGCACATGGATCTTTGTAGACCAATGCGTGTTGCAAGTGTTAATGGAAAGAAGTACATCCTCGTCATTGTCGATGATTACTCTCGATTTACATGGGTTAAGTGCTTAAGGTCAAAAGATGAAGCTCCAGATTTCATAATCAAGTTTCTCAAGATGATCCAAGTACGGCTTAAAGTGCTTGTTCAAAGAATCAGAACAGATAATGGAACTGAATTTGTTAATCAAACTTTGTGTGAATATTATGAGAAGATTGGCATCTCTCATGAAACATTGGTTGCTCGCTCTCCACAGTAAAATGGTGGCGTTGAAAGACGTAATCATACGCTAATTGAAGCTGCTCGCACAATGTTGATTTATGCAAAAGCTCTGTTATTCTTATGGGCAGCAGCAGTTAACACTGCATGTTACACCCAAAATCGTTCCATCATACGTCTTCGTCATGGAAAAACACCATATGAGATTTTACATGACAAACCTCCCAACTTATCATTTTTCCATGTATTTGGTGCACTCTGCTACCCGACAAATGATAGTGAGAACTTGGGTAAGTTACAACCAAAAAATGATATTGGTATTTTCATTGGCTATGCACCCACAAAGAAAGCATTTCGAATTTACAATCGACGTACCAGACGAATCATTGAGACAATTCATGTAGATTTTGATGAGTTGACTGTGATGGCTTCTGAACACAGCAGTTCAGGACCCGCACTTCATGAAATAACTCCTGCAATAATAAGTTCAAGACTCGTGCCAAACCCTCCTACTTCAACACCGTTCGTACCACCTTTAAGAAATGATTAGGATTTACTGTTTCAACCACTGTTTGATGAATTACTCAACCCTCCATCAAGTATTGATCACCCAGCCCCTAAAGTCATTGCTCCAATTGCTGAAGGAGTTACTCTAGAACCCGCTGTTTTAACCAGTTCATCTTCTTTAACAACAGTTGACCAAGATGCACCATCACCTAGTAACTCTCAAATAACACCCAAAACTCAATCTCCTATCATTCCTAACGATGTTGAAGAAGACAATCATGACTTAGATGTTTCACACATGAATAACGATCTGTTCTTTGGTATTTCAATTCTAGAAACGATTCTACAGCATCTTCTTCGGATGTTATTCCTACTGTTGTGCAAACTGTTGCTCCAAACTCAGAACACGTTACCAAATGAACCAAGGATCATCATTTAGACAACATCATCGGTGAACTCGAAAGACCTGTTTCCACAAGACTCCAACTCCATGAACAAGCCTTATTTTGTTACTATGATGCCTTTCTCACATTAGTTGAACCAAAGAACTATAAAGACGCATTAACTCAAGCATGTTGGATTGAAGCAATGCAAGAGGAGCTTAATGAATTTGAACGTCTTGAAGTCTGGGAACTCGTTCCTCGTCCAGATAAAGTGATGGTTATTACTTTAAAATGGATCTACAAGGTGAAACTTGATGAATTAGGAGGAATTCTAAAGAACAAGGCTCGTTTGGTTGCTCGTGGTTATCGTCAAGAAGAGGGAATTGATTTTGAGGAATCCTTTGCTCTAGTGGCTAGACTTGATGCTATTCGAATTTTCCTCGCATATGCTTCTCACATGAATATGATTGTCTACCAAATAGATGTAAAGATGACATTCTTGAACGGCATTCTGCGCGAAGAAGTTTATGTCAGCCAACCAGACGGGTTTGTGGATCAATACAATCCGAATCATGTGTATAAGCTTAAGAAGGCTCTTTATGGGTTGAAACAAGCTCCTCGCGTGTGGTACGATCTGTTGTCGAAGTTTCTACTTTCTCAGGAATTATCTAAAGGAACCGTGGATCCCACATTATTCATAAGAAGACAAGGTAAAAATCTTCTCCTGGTACAAATATACGTTGATGATATAATCTTTGCGTCTACTACACCTGAATTATGTGACCAATTTTCCAAAATAATGTGTTCTCAGTTTAAGATGTCGATGATAGGCAAAATATTATTTTTCTTAGGACTACAGATTTTACAAAGTCCATTTATAAACCAGACTAAATATGCTCTAGAATCTTTGAAAAAATATGGTATGGAATCTAGTGACCCCGTGGATACTCCCATGGTGGAGAAATCCAAACTGGATGAAGATTCACAAGGGAAAGCCGTTAACCCTATACACTATCGTGGAATGGTTGGCACTCTTATGTATCTCACAGCAAGTAGACCAGACCTTACATTTGTTGTATGCATGTGTGCCCGGTATCAAGCAAAGCCTACCGAAAAGCACTTACATGCTGTAAAAAGAATCTTTAAATACCTAAGAGGAACCGTTAATAGGGGACTCTGGTATCCAAAGGATTCTTTTATTGCTCTAACAGCTTATGCAGACGCTGATCATGCGGGTTGCCAAGATACTAGATGAAGTACATCTGGAAGTATGCAATTATTGGGAGACAGACTTGTTAGCTGGTCATCAAAAAGGCAGAAAAGCGCTGCGATATCCAGTACGGAAGCTGAATATATAGCCTTGTCAGGCTGTTGTGCTCAAGTCCTTTGGATGAGATCACAGCTTACCGACTATGGCCTTGGATTTAATAAAATTCCAATTGTACTCGTGAAAACAAAGCGCTATTATTTGCCTTTTTTTTTTTAAATGACTACAACAATGTTCAACATTCTCGATCAAAACATATTGACATCAGATTCCACTTCATAAAAGAGCAAGTTGAAAACGGAGTAGTAGAGCTTTACTTTGTCAATTCAAAATATCAGCTGGCGGACATCTTCACTAACGCCTTGGCAGAGAAAGCACTGAAATTTCTCATCAACAACTGGGAATGCGAAGTTTTATGCCAAAAACCCTAAAACCATTGACAGATCAAGTCTGAAGAATAGTGGGTGGTTACCAAGTACAAATATCCTTATATAATATGTAATATAACAATTACACATCAGAAAAACCAAAAGATTTTTCATTTTCAGAAAACCTTTATAAAAACAAAATACAAAAATAAAAAAATCTTTAAAACCAAAGAAAAAATTTAAAAAATGAAAAAATATAAAAAGGAAGTTAAATAAGTTGAATTCTTCTGAAATATAACATTTACGGTCTTTCAAATGTCCATTTAATAATGATAACGAGCTGAAAAATGAAGTTACAGCGAGAAGATCTAAATGTTTTCAAAACAGCCAAATGGCATGGCTATTATTTCAGATAGCAACCCGGTCATCATCTTAAAGGCAAGTATTTCAAAAAGAAAACTTGACCACATAACGGGAATTTATTCTCGGGCATGGTCTACTTTATGACCATGCAAAGGCTTGTGTTTACTTTGCAACACAAACTGTGCTTTCTTTATACCATAAGTGTACGTGTCAGTGCGCTTATGTGTTAAAATAAGATAAATCTTATTTCATGGTGTTTGATTTTCAAAAATAAAACATTAAGTCATGAGAAAAATGCTTTTCAAAGACATTCGACTTCTCAAAAAAACGACTACAACTCTTTAAATAGAAAACGGGTCATTGTTTGAGGGGGAGAAAATGTCAAATATCTTCTTCAGAAATTTGATAAAAGGAATAAATGTTTTTAAACAATAACGAATAATCCAATATTTTAAGGAAAGTTATATTAAGTTAAGCATATGTATGCCTTAAATGTTAATTTGTTTATGCCTTAGAAGAGAAATATGTGCAAAATTTAAGTTGATAGGTATGCTAAATAACACTACAGGGACAATTAGTCCAACTTGTTAACTTAAAATGCCTAAAATAACTTATATATGAAAAGTGCAAGGGTTTTTTAAGTAAAGGGGGCATTTGTGCATAAAACGAAACACCCCTTCCCCGTTTTTCCACACACACAAACACAACACTTATATTTCTTTTCTCTCTAAAACCTTCACACGATTCGCCATCTCCTCCAACTCGAATTCCAATCAATTTTGTGCTTAAGGTATTACTTGCAAAATGTTCCCAACACCCTAACCGACTTATTTCTTAATCCAATTAGCTTGAATCTCGTTTTTGATCTCTAAAACCCTAAAAATTGATTTAGGGTTCATATAAATCAAAAGTGACTCAAATCTGAAATTGATTGAGGGGTTTTGTTCCTTTTAGGGTGGTGATGCTTAGTTCATAATAGTTTTTGTTGAAGATAACCTATGCGTTTGATTTGCTTGATTCTATGTGTCAAAAAAATTAGGTTTTTGAGTTTTAGTAGGAACATTTTGTGGGTTTTGTGTAGGATATGTGTTAAATGTATTCTTGTATATGTGTATGCTTTGATATCCATATATTGAATGTTTGTTCTTGGGTGCAAATTGATTTTATGGTTTTGAATGCTCGTTTGTGTTATTTTTTGATGTTTTTGTGGTAGTATGATTCTGAAAATCTATTATAAGGATACTATGATATTATGTGAACAAATCCTGATGTCGTAACATGGTTGTAAATCACTAGTGTTGTTAGAAATACGAAAAAGTGTCGGTCACTACCAATATAGTTAGTCGTAGCTCGTAGTCAGTTGTAAGATTAAGTTAGAAAGCTAACCGGGCCAAAGTTACATTGTAAGCCCATACCACAAGCCCATGGACGGTTAGCTAGGCATATATAAACCCTCTCCATTGCTTGGAGAGGGTGTTGGTTGTTCATTTGTCACATTTTCACTTAAGCTAATATTATCATTTTTTTCTTTCTCTCTCTAAGTGTTCATCCAACCACCTCTCTCTCTCTCTCTAAAACTCTAAGTGAATCATTCCATACATGTGTTAAGATTATTCTACAATTGGTATCAAGAGCCATGGAGTATTTGTGTAGGTTTTGTGTGCGTTTTATCCACTCGTTTTACTAGTGTTTTTTGTTCGAATCCATTCAAAAAGTTTTCACTTTTTGAGGGTTTAAAAACCATAAAGATCATAACTTTCTTTCTTAGTTATCTTAGTATAGACTAGAAGTACAAGAAAATCTTTCAAAAACCATAAAAAATATAATCTTTGTGAGTCTTTTTGGTTAAAAAGAGGGTTTTGTACCAAGAATCTTGATTTCAAATTTTTCGTGTCAAAAACGTTAAAGTTTGTGTTTTTAAGGTTCTAATAGTCTTAGATAGGTACAAGAAAAATCGGGTAAAAACGTCAAAAAGTGGTCTTTTCAAGATTTTTGAATTTTAAGTTTCGAAGCTTTTTTTAAGTCAGGCGATCTATACGTTAATTAAGTCCGACGATTTATACAATTCTCTTAACTCAGGCGATTTATACAATCAAGTTAACTCAGGCGATTTATACAATCAAGTTAACTCAGGCGATTTATACAATCAAGTTAACTTAGGCGATTTATACAATCAAGTTAACTTAGGCGATTTATATAATCAAGTTAACTCGGGCGATTTATACACTCAAGTTAACTCAGGCGATTTATACAATCAGATGTTAAACTTAGGCGAATTTATACAATCAAGTTTATCTCAGATGGCTATTTAATACAATCAAAGTTTCTTAGGCGATTTATACAATCCCCAGTTTACTCAAGCGATTTATACAAACAGAATTGTAGAAGGCGATTTATACACTCGATTTAACAAAGGCGATTTATTATACATCCAATTTTTGTTGAAGGCTATTTATACATTTGTTTAACAAAGGTGAAGTATACGGTTGTTCTTTGATTTGTAAAATCCCGTGAAAACTTGATTTCCCGGTTTTATCAAGAATTGTAAAATCCCGTGTATTCCAAATGATTCAATTTCATTAATCAAAACTCACTTTAACACAGAAACCTTTAATCACTGTTCGATCATTTTAATCTTATCACATTGAAATGGATCCAATAATTTCACTTGGACAAAAGAATACTCTTGCTGAGTACATGATACTCTCCGGTGCTGATAATCGTCCACCTATGTTGGACAAAGGCCTGTATGATTCGTGGAAGAGTAGAATGGAACTATACATACAAAATAGAGAACACGGAAGAATGATACTTGAATCAGTTGAAAATGGTCCACTCATTTGGCCTACGGTTGAAGAGAACGGCGTAATCAGAACAAAGAAATATGTTGAATTATCTGCTGCTGAGAAAATTCAAGCTAATTGTGATATGAAAGCTACCAATATCATTCTTTAAGGTATTCCTACTGATATCTATTCACTAGTGAATCATCACAGAGTTGCTAAAGATTTATGGGAGAGAGTTCAGTTACTAATGCAAGGTAAAACGTCCTTTAACAAAGCAGGAAAGAGAGTGTTAAGTTTATGAATGCATTTATTAAGCTTACTCACATCAAGGGGAATCACTTCATACGTATTACTTGAGATTTACTCAGTTGATTAATGATATGAACATCTACAAGATGAAAAAAAGAGGTAATTTTCAAGTGTAAACCAAGGTTCTTAACCAGTCTTCCAACCTGATTGGAGTAAGTGTTGGTGATTGATGTCAACTTTTCAAGATTTGCATACCTCCAACTTTGATCAACTTCATACATATCTTGAACAACACGAACTCCATGCAAATGAAGTCCGTATTATGCGTGGACGCAATCAAGATTCATTGGCATTCGTTGCAAATCAGCAGATGACACCAACCTCACTTCAACCCTATAGCAAAAACTTAACAACAATCCACAACTTCAACAACATTTTCATCATCACAAGAAACGATTATCAATTCAACCCAATCAACATTACTCATCTCATTATCCATCACAAGCTCAATTCAATCATTCATCGATTTCATAACATGACAATTCTTATGTATTCAACACATTATAAAAAGTCTTAATAACATCTAAGAAATAATAATGACTATTAAATAGATTGGTTGTTATAAGATGAATAGGTGGTTGAGCATAATTTTTCAAGAATTCTTAAATGACAATTCATAATCTTTCAAAATTGTGTGCTCAACAATGCTAACCCTCAATTTTATATTCATTTTACAACTTGGTATCATCTTTTTTGGTGTCAAACATATGTAAAATCGAGGGGGAGCAATTTTAGTTCCACATAACTCATGCTGTAACAATTTTCTCCCCATAGAATTTTCAAGTCAAATTTTAATCACCTGGTATTTCAAAAACTAAGTGCATTAGTATTTAAAATAAGGGGAGAAATGTAATTAAATGTGATCTTGAAAATAATAAGTGATCTAATCGACTCAAAGTGCTTGATACTCTTCGGAAAAGGTTTTATGGTTACGATCTCATACCCAACAACATCTTAATTCACGACGATTCTGAAGTCATAAGGTGGTTAGGTTAGGTATTAGTCCTATGATCCAACCAGAACCGGAGGGATCTACCCAAGGACACTCCATAGTTAGAAATAGCAGTCCTTAGGTAAGATTGGAGATGAATGAGTATAAGGGAATAATGCCGACTAAGATTGAGCTAACACTGGAACAATCACAACAAGGTGTTTGTAATGACGTCTTGGTAAGCATTGAAGGGGTTGAAGAATGAAAAAGAAATGTAAGGATAAAGGGTGAAAAGAAAGAAGCCCTCCCTACACCTTAGGCAGAAACCGGGTCAATACATAATCTATTGGTTTTCACAAAAATGAATTCTGATATTGAAGAAAGACGTCATGGACCCAGTGATGCAATGCACAACCCTTCCCAGCCATTCAAGTTTCTCTCAACAAAAACTTGTCTCATTTGTCACGGAGATACACACGTTATCTATTGACATCTCACTCTGAGATTGTTGATATTGAATAGGTAGCAGTTAGCTCCAGCCTCCGATTACTAAAACCAAAACGTACTAATCGAGTCTAGAGCCAAGAGATCAATAAATAAATCTCATTAAGAAATATTCCATGTCAAACACTTATTGAACATCAATACGTTCACAAGCTATTAACAAGAGTCCTACACATTATCCTTGTGATTTTGGCAGAACATCTGAGTGATACTTAAGTATTCACCGTGAAGATGGAAATCCTGCTTGAGCCAACATCAAACAAGCTCTTGGTAGGTTACTTGTGCGATTCTATATGAATCAAACTTGTGTCAACTGGAAAGAAATGATGGTGTGATTCAATGTGAATCAAACTTGTTCTAGTAAATGAATTGACGACTCAATCGGTAAGAAAGTAACTAACCGATTCACTCATATCGTGTTGTCTGCTTTGAGACGTTCTGATATTGAGAACAAGCTAGCATGGTGAATCTAATACATCAGTGTTGGAGGATCTTACGCTTAAAAGCTGGAAATCCTATCAAGGAGATTCTTCTAAATTGAATCTACCTGATCGCAGGTTGGTCCTCACTGAACCAAAGGTTAATCCAACCAAATCTGGGCGAATGACAAAGTCATATTCGTCCACACGCTTTATTGCTAATTGTTTTATTTAAGGATTCATATAAAGATGGAGATGGAGACACCTTATTCCAGCAGAGTCCGATTCATTACAACATACTCATACTCAAGCTACAAAGACATACTATAAGCATCAAGATTAAAGAATCAAGAAAGCTCAAGAATTAAATACAAAGACTTCCACAAACTCTGATATCCAAGATCTTCCTTAAAGATATCAAGATTATCAAGACAAAGATTGTCAAGGTAGATTGTTGGCAATCTTTTAAGATGATGCATAGTATGAGCATGTTGGTCAAGACACAAGATCACAAGATGGTAAATACGATAATGACAAATAAGGAAAAGATTTAAAGATCTCGAAATTAAAGATAAAGTCAAAAAGAAAAGGCTCAAGATCAAAGATCACACAGCATGAAGGAACAAGCCTACAACAAAGACAAAGACCAAGATCACAAGAGCTTAACGAAAAAAGCAATCTCATTTGATCTCATGAAGGAGTGTCACAATAAACTCACTTCGGGGGAGATTGTTAGCCTCAAAATATTGAGTCAAACAATGAAGTTCGTTCATTATGAATATTAGGTCTCGGTCTTTATTTATATAATGTTGTAATAGGCTAGAAAGGGTAAACGGGCTCATTTATGTAATCTAATCGGTCACGTGTTATGGGCTAAAGCCCAAAGTAATTCTAAGTAATCTCGAGCCCGGCCCATAGAAAGCCCATAGGCATGAAAGCCTCATGGTGCAAGTATAAATACCCCTCTCCAAGTGTGGAGAGGGTGTTGGTCTCATTTGTATTTTACTCTTGTAATCAACCATCTCTTTATTTCTCTCTTGTTTCTCTCTCTACAATTCTTCTTATCATCTCATCTTATTTTCTTGTTTAATCTAAGTAACCAAATATGATTGTGTAAGTGATTTGTGAGGCTCCAACAATGTGGAAACTAAGGGAACCAGGCTAGGGGTAGGGCATTCATGTTGGGAGCAGAGGAAGCTCGCCAGGATGCGAACATTATGACGAGTATGTTTACTTTGAACGATCATTTTGCCACTATCATATTTGACTCTGGTGCCGACTATAGTTTTGTATCTACTACTTTTATACCTCTGTTAGGCTTAGAGCCCAACGACTTAGGTTTCAGATATGAGATTGAGATAGCCAGCGGGTAGCTAGTAGAGATTGATAATGTTATTAAGGGTTGTAAACTAGAAATTGAGGGTCATGTCTTTGACATCGATTTGATACCTTTTGGGCATGGAAGTTTTGATATGATTATAGGTATGGACTGGTTGTTTAATTATAAGGCTGAAATAATTTGCCATGAGAAGGTAGTAAGGATACCACTACCAGATGGCAAGGTGCTTAGAGTAGTAGGAGAGAGACCGGAAGAGAAAGCGAGATTGTTGATGAGTGCTAAGGCTAGTGATAAGAAACAAGAAGAGATTATTGTGGTTAGAGATTTTCCTGAGGTATTCCCGGATGATCTATCTGGATTACCGCCTATTTGGGAAATTGAGTTTCGGATTGAGTTAATCCCTGGAGCAACGCCGGTAGCAAAGTCTCCCTATCGTTTGGCACCTTTTGAAATGGAGGAGTTGTCTGGACAACTCATGGAACTCCAAGACAAAGGTTTCATTCGACCAAGTTTGTCGCCTTGGGGAGCGCCGGTATTGTTTGTTAAGAAAAAGGATGGTTCTTTTAGGATGTGCATTGATTATAGAGAATTGAACAAGTTGACTGTTAAGAATCGTTATCCACTTCCTAGAATTGATGATCTATTTGATCAACTGCAAGGGTCGCAGCTTTTCTCGAAGATAGATCTTAGGTCTAGATACCATCAGCTGAGAGTGCATGAGGATGACATACCAAAGACTATGTTTAGAACTCGTTATAGACATTTTGAGTTCACTGTAATGCCCTTTAGTCTAACTAATGCACCAGCAATATTTATAGATTTGATGGATAGAGTTTGTAGGTCGTATCTTGATAAGTTTGTGATAGCATTTATAGACGATATCTTAATCTACTCTAAGACTCAAGAGGAGCATGTAGAACATTTAAGGTTAGTCTTGGAACTGCTCAAAAAGGAGAAACTGTATGCTAAGTTTTCTAAGTGTGAATTCTAGCTAAGATGTTGGGAAATAGATTATAAAAGACTTAATACTGGTAGTATAACAGTTAAGTCTGGTAGTAATAGTTAGTTCTGGTAGTACTGAGTTAATACTGGCAGTACTAAGTTAAGTCTGGCAGTACTAAGTTAGTACTGGTAGAGTAGCAGTACTAGAGTTAGTACTGGTCATAGTTAGTTAAGTCTATTCATAGTTAAGTCTGTTTATGTAACAGAATAGTAATAGTTATCTTAGAGATATCTTAGGAGATATCTTAGGAAAGGATATGTATTATCCTTTCACACGGTTGTAAAGCCCATTAGGGTTTCCTTGGTGTATAAGAGGAACCCTAAGGCACAATGTTATGTACTACGTGATTGAGAAATATCAATAGAAGCATAGAGCTTAATAGCAATTTAGTATTACTGTTTCTTCTTAATTCTTGTGTTAAGTTTCCGCATTAACACTTGATATTCATAGTCAGTGTCTCTCATATAGTTGATTTGGATTTATCCAAGTTATCTATCGTCTTACAAAGGCTAGTCAGATCCTATACCAAGGACCTACAAGTGGTATCAGAGCCTTTAGAGGGACTCTGAGAAAGAAGAATCACTAGATCACAAACAAACACTCTCCTACAATTCTATACAAAATGTCTCAACCTGCTAATGATGAGTTCTCACAACATCTCAGTGATGAAGAATCAAACCATGAAGATGCATCAGACACTGGTGCTGCACCTAAACAACAACAACAAGTGATTCCTCAAACAACTGCTATCTCAAATATCAAACTCCCAATTCTGAAGAAGGAGGAGTATGATATATGGGCTATGGAGATGGAGCATTACCTTGAGTACATTGACAATGAAGTATGGAAGGTAATTCAGAATGGAAACTCCAAGAAGAGAATTTCAACTGGAAAGGATGGTATTGTTCGAGTACTTTCACCAGTAACTGCTGCAGAGATTCAAGCTGTTGAAAAGGAAAGGAAGGCTAAGAATATCTTGCTGATGGCCATTCCCAAAGAACATATGAGAAGATTTCATGGAATGGATGATGCAAAAGAGATCTGGGAAGCCATCAGAACTAGGTTTGGTGGTAATGCAAATTCAAAGAAAATGCAGAAGGCTGTTTTCAAACAACAGTTTGAAGCATTTAAAATATCCAATTCAGAAGGGCTAGAAAAGGGATATGACTCTGGCTCACTTCAGGATTGCTATCTAGAACCAAATCATCAAAGATAATCCAGTAGTCCGTCACCTAAGCAGACAAGGAAGTCTTCGGATTGGCAATCTATGAACTCAAGAACAGCAGAAGGACATCGAACTATAGTTAGATACTTGTTACTAGCTTTTAACTAGCCTCGAGAAGATGTGTGGTATAAATAACCACCACCACCAGATTACCCCATGAGTCTATCTTTGCAGAGTTAGATAACTCATTATGGATCATACCACGACCACTGAGAAGTGAACCAGTACCTGGGGAATCTAATGAGTCAAATGCTTGTTTAAATGTTCATCTCTGAAAATCTTAGATTCCAAATGTAATACCAAGGGATGTGTATTACTTTGTTAGAACTTGTATCAATTAAGTATCTATGTCAAATGATTCCAATACCACTATGTATGAAAATTTTGACAATGACTTGTAATATCACTCTTATTCTGTGTTGTCTTATGTTGATAGAATACCTCCCAAAAGGACATCAACATCTGCAACACCAGCCATGACTCAGGTCGCCATCAAGAAACTAGTTGCTGATGGTGTTTCCGCAGCTTTGGGAGCACAAGCTGCTGCTTTGGCAAATACTGACAATACTAATAGGAACACCGGAGAAAGAGAAGCTCATGTAGCAAGAAAGTGTAGCTACAAAGAGTTCATGAGCTGCCAACCTATCAACTTCAAATGTTTAGAAGGAGCTGTTAGACTTATCTGATGGTTTGAGCGAACTGAATCAGTATTTTCCCGTAGCAATTGTACCGAAGACTGCAAGGTGAAGTTTGCTACTGGTACTTTAACTGAAGAAGCTCTATCCTGGTGGAATTCTTTTGCCCAACCTATTAGGATAGAAGAAGCTTACAAGATTACCTGGGTTGAATTCAAGAAGCTTTTGATAAAGAAGTATTGTCCCCGAACTGAGGTCTAGAAGATGGAAGACGAATTTTACCATCTGACTGTGAAGGGAAATGATCTCAAGACATATGTGAGAAGATTCCAGGAATTGGCAACCTTGTGTCCCACTATGGTGCCAGATTCTGAGAAAATGATGGAAGTTTTCATCGGGGGATTGCCTCGAAGTATTGAAGGGAATGTTACCGCCTCTAAACCTCAAACTCTAGAGGAAGCCATTAACATAGCCCAGAGGCTAATGGATCAGGTAACAAAGCACACTCCGGTGCAAGTATCAAGTGATCACAAATGAAAGTTTGACGACAGAAGAACTTTCAACAACAACAACTACCACAACAATAATAACAACAACTACCGTAACACCAACACCAACAACCGCTACAATAATCACCAACCACAACAGAACAAAAGGCAAGAAGCTGTCAGAGCTTATGCTGCCACTCCAGCTGAGAACAGTAGGTATGCTGGAAACCTCCCATTATGTAGAAGATGTGTTCTACATCACACAGGACCTTGCACTGTTAAGTGTAATACTTGCAACAAGGTGGGCCATTTGACCAAGAACTGCAGAAACAAGGGGCCAGCCACTAGAAGTAATCTGCTACCAGTGACAGTTACTTGTCATGCCTGTGGAGAGAAAGGACATTATGCAAATCAGTGCCGAAAGACCACCAACAACAATGCCCAGGGGAGAGCTTACATGCTAAGGGATAGGAATGCTCACCAAGACCCGAACGTAGTCACAGGTATGTTCTTACAAAAACAACATCTTGCTAGAGTATTATTTGATTCTGGGCCTATAATAAGCTTTGTATCATTTCTCTTTGCCTCTATGCTAAGTATCCCACCATTACTATAGATATCATTTACAATTACAAAATGCTGACGGTAATCTAGTAAGCACAAACACCGTTATCCAGGGTTACACCCTGACTTTGTTAAACCAACCTTTCAAAATTGACCTTATGCCTATTAAACTCGGTAGTTTTGACGTTGTCAGCGGTATGGACTGGTTGTCCAAGTATCATGCCAAAATTCCCTGTAACGAGAAAGTCGTCCACATTCCTATTAACAGTAAAACTTTGATCATCTGAGGTGACTGAAGTAAAATCCGACTAAATCTCATATCCTGTTAAAAACAAAAGTATTTATCCCAGGTTGTCAAGTTTTTCATAGCCCAAGTAATGGAAAAGTCAGACGATATCGACTGGAAGAACATACAGTAGTCAGAGAAATTTCTGGGATGGTTTTCCTGAATGCTCTTCTTGGTTTACCATCAGTTCTCCAAGTTGGTATTCCAATCGTTTTTAATTCCAGGTGCGGGCACCAGTGGCCCGAAACACCTTACAGATTAACTCCTTCAGAAATGCAGGAACTATCGAACCAACTACAAGAGTTGGCAGACAGAGGTTTTATCCGACCGAGTACTTCGCCTTGGGGAGCTCCTGTCCTATTTGTTAAAAACTGTTAAGATCGTTTAAGCCCATCTAGGATATGTTTTACAGATAATTTAACTATGCAGTGAAATAATAAAGATTTCATATATTATCAAAACATGTTTTTTTTCTCATTTGTTTCCACCTTGCCCATATCTATACCTGGAGCTACTAACTAACTAATATATTAATCATAACTTACTAATAAAACATGTACACACATGATTTTTCTAGACTTCTCATCTGGGAGAGTTCTATGTCTTGGATGTATATACTAGCGCCTATGAATCTCACTTTTTTTGAAGATTTCAGGCTTAATAAGAAGATATGTATAAGACAAAATAAATCATTTAATTTAAACTTGGAATCATTCTGATATCTTCACATATTTTTAAGGAGTTCTTCTGAATCTTTAAAATTCTTCTATCTTTTGATCAATTCCAGCTTACGTTTTAGTTCTTTTGTTTCATTCTTTTATTCACTTTGTCTCATCAAATCAAGAATCCCAACAATTTCCCCTAATTTGATGATGTACAAAACAAACAAGTCGCGTTTGAACTTCCCCTTAAATAAGATAGTTGAGATGTATCTCTCCATGAATGAACACAATTCTTCAAAGGCTTCCCCTTGACTTATAGATCTTCCTTGATCGTGCCACCACACATAATTAGCTGCAAATCAATAAACCTGTAATCTCTTCCCACTTTTTGTAGCATTTCTAATAGGGGTCCTCTGTAGATATGCAACTTGGATCATAATAGCTACAAATCATATACCACAACTACTAATCCATCCTTTCAATACTCAAATTGCCCACCATTACGCACAATAAGAAAAATGAATCTGAGCAGTAGAAATTTAAATTAGCAGTAGTAATAAATGACTAGCAGTAGTAATGACCACCTTGATGTAGCATATAAATGGTTAAACATTTTAACATTAAGCTTCCCCTGAAACCCATATGTCTATCATTTCTTGAATGTAGGCTCTAGTAATGATTACTGAGGAGAAAACTAAGTATTACGATTGATGCTGAAGTAGGAATACCCCAATTGTGGTCTTAATCTTGTACTTATCCACGTGACTCCAAACTTATAATAAAGCTGTGAAGTATAGTTGATCACAACTCTTGACAAAAATTTTCTATTTGAGAACATAACCAAAATAATAATCAAATGTACCACTTTGAGCACATAAGAGATTCACACAATTTTGCTAGATTTTGTCAAGTCTTCGTCACATCGTTTCTAAGCACGAACAAGTTATCTTCAAACGTTGTAAGCCGTTTAAGATATGATAAGAACAGATTCTATATATTCCACTTCAACTTCCAAATAAGTGATAAATAATTCCTCTTCGTAACCGTTCCTAACCATTAATCAAAAATTTCGAGCATTAAATCTTGTGTTTATGTTCAACAGTGTAATACTATCCCTAGCAGGAGTAAAAACCACAACAGTATTAACTTCCTTTTGTGTGTGTTGTACGAGATCCAAAACTGTGTGTTGTCCGATATCAATCAAAGCTAGCAGTACAAACAATAAACCAGCAGTACAAACTTTCAACGAGCAGTACTAACCTTTAAAGATAAGGCTAGCAGTATTAACTACCATTGGCAGTATAATAACCCCCCCAATTTTTACAACTGACAGTACTAATGTATGAAGAACAGTTTTAAGTACTCATAAGCAGTACTAAGTATAAAGCTGACAGTACTAACTTCATAGCCAGCAGTACTAATTCTTCCCTTTAAATCAAGCAGTACTAAAATTTCAACAGATGTTTCTTTGTCAATTAAAACATGTTGATGCCTGCTAATTCTTCTCTTAACCAAAAACCAAATATCAATACCATTAGCAGCAGTGTTAACGAACCCATGATAACTGGCAGTATTAAAATAGACTAAAAGCAGTACTAATCACAAACTAATCAATAACAATTGTGAACAAACTTCCTGTTATATCGAATTAGGGTTACTGAAAAACCCTAATATTACCAGATTCGACATAATAACCAAGACAGAAAATTCGTACCTCTTTTCCTTCATAGATGCGATACCAAAACACCTTGTAGTTCCTACATTGAGAGCACCAGGCTCTGATACCAATGTGAAGATCGTTATTAAGACTCCATCTAGATATATAACTCAATGATTGTTAAAATTGCAAGCGGAATATTAAACATGAATCAATAGTTATTTTCAGGTTTTTCTTTATTTCATATGTGTCCCCACCTTGCCCAACTCTATACCTTGGAGCTATTAACTAACTAACTATTAATCTAACTACTAACTAAATGTGTACACACACACGTTTTTCTAGACTCTCATTGGGAGAGTTCTATGTTTCTAGATATTTATACCAGACGCCTATGAATCTCTTTATATTGACAGATTTCAAGGCTTACATAAGAAGATAAGTATAAGACAAAATAAATCATTTAATATTATAATTTGGGTCTGGATATCTTCTATCTTTATAAAGGTAGATATTCTAGTATCTTCAAAATCCTCATTCTTTGAACAATTCCAGCTTTACATTTAAGTCCTTTTGTTTCATTCTTTTATGCACTTTGTCTCATCAAATCAAGAATCCCAACAAAAAGAAAGACGGATCTTTCAGGATGTGTATCGATTACCGAGAGTTGAATAAACTTACTGTAAAGAATCGTTACCCATTACCCAGGATCGATGACTTATTCGACCAACTTCAAGGTTTGAGTGTTTACTCGAAAATCGACTTAAGATCAAGTTATCATCAACTGAGAGTAAAGGATGAAGGATATTCCCAAGACTGCTTAGAACAAGGTTCGGACACTATGAATTTCAAGTGATGCATTTGGTTTAACTAACGCCTGTTGTATTCATGGAACCTCATGACCGTGTGGTGTAACATACTTGGATAAATTTGTGATAGTGTTCATTGATGATATTCTTATCTACTCCCGTAACAAAGAAGAACACGCAGATCACCTGAGAATAATCTTGTAATTACTCAGAAAGGAGGAATTGTATGCCAAGTTCTCCAAGTGTGATTTCTGGATCAGTATCGTGCAGTTTCTTAGGCACGTAATTGATAGTCAAGGAATTCATGTTGAACCCTCCAAGATTGAAGCAGTTAAGAATTAGGCATCTCCTACCACACCTACAGAAGTATGCCAATTCTTAGGACTCGCCGGCTACTATCGGAGATTTATCAAAGATTTTTCAAAAATCGCAAAGTTCTTGACTGAATTAACCCATAAAAACAAGAAGTATATTTAGGGAGAAGACCAAGAGTCAGCTTCAAACTACTAAAGCAAAAGTGTGTGAAGCTCCAAATTTTGCATTACAGAGTAACAATGATTTTGTTGTTTACTGTGATGCATCCCATCAAGGCCTAGGATCAGTGTTAATGCAAAGAGAAAATTTTATTGCATATGCATCCTGACAACTTAAGCCTAATGAAGAAAAATATACCCACTCATGACTCGAATTAGGTGCAAGTTGTGTTCGCTTCTTAAAATTTAGGAGACACTATTTGTATGCACAATGTTGGACCATGTTCATCTGATCATAAATGTCGTTAGTATATTCTTGATTCAGAACGAGTTGAAAAATTAGTCAACGCGTTAGCTAGAATTGCTCACAGATTACGATTGTGAGATTCGCTACCATCCTGGGAAGGCAAATGTTGTAGTAGATGCCTTAAGCCAGTAGGAACGAATCAAACCACTCCAAGTTAGATCATTAGTTATGACCCTTCACCCAGAATTACCATCACAAATCCTCGAAGCCCAAATCAAGGCGATCAAAGAAGAAAACCTCAATGAGATGAGAACTTTAGAGGATTGGCAAGCATTTAAAATACGTCTGTGGAGACTCGTTGTATCAAGAAATCGAAAGTTGGATACCACTCTTTGGTAATTTGAGAGATTAATCATGCATGATCTTATATAATCAATGTATTCCATTCTGCTCAGTTCTGACAAGATGTATTAAGGATCTAAAGAACTCTATTGGTGGCCTATATACATAAGGCAATCTCATTGAATTATGTTGGCAAATGTTACTTGCTTTAGAGTTATATAGTGAATTGTCAGAAGCCATCCGGCTTACTGGTACAACCGGAGATTCCTATGTAGAAGTGGGAGAGAATAACGATGGATTTTGTCACAAAACTACCCAAACCTCATACGGGGACATGGACCATATGGGGTCATTGTCGATTCGCCTTACCATAAATCCTACATTTCATCCTTACACCGGTGAGACAGTTAGGTATGGAACCCTTTACAAGGTTGTTCATCAAAGTAATAGTTCCGGCATGGCTTGCATATTTCTATCTTCTGGGTTCCATATGACACAGTCATTTACTTCCAGAGTCTGGCAATCATTACAATGTACTTTGGGTTCTCATTTAGACATGAGTACAGCATTTCATCCTGAGATCCCGATGGAAAATTGAAAGAACCATCCAAACACTCGAAGATATGCTTCGAACCTGTGTTATAGATTTTGAAAAAGGATAGGAAAGACATTTACCATTAATAGAATTTTCCTACAATAACAGTTACCATGCCAGTATTAAGGCAGCACCATTCGAGGCACTTTATGGTTGAAAGTGTCGATCACCTGTTTGCTGGGCCGAAGTTGGAGATGTTTAACTTACGGGACCAGAAATAATCTATGAAACCACCGAGAAAATAGTTCAAATCTGACAACGCTTGCAAGCTGCAAGAGACCGAAAAAGAAGTTACGCCAACGTAAGGCGAAAGCCATTAGAATTCCAAGTTGGAGATCGTGTTACGTTAAAAGTGTCACCACGAAAAGGTGTCATCCGATTCAGAAAGCGAGGAAAGCTTAACCATCGGTACATTGGACCATTCAAAATCCTTGAACGGATTGGCCCAGTGGCATACAAACTAGAGCTTCCTAAAGAGCTCAGTAATATCTACAGTACTTTCCACGTTTCTAATTTAAAGAAATGCTTATCTGACGAATCCCTTGTCATTCCAATAAAAGAACTTCAGCTTGATGATAAGCTCAACTTTGTGGAAGAACCTGTAGTGATCATGGATCGAGAAGTCAAACAACTGAAACAAAGTCGCATCCCTATAGTCAAAGTAAGATGGAACTCTAAAAGAGGACCAGAATTTACATGGGAAAGCGAAGATCAAATTCGTGCTAAGTATCCACATCTATTTCCAAACACCACTCCAGCATCCAACTAAATCTCGGGACGAGATTTCTTTTAAAGGAAGGAGACTGTAACAACCCACAATTTTCATTAATGTAATTATCCATCTATTAAATTAGATGCATCAATGTAATATCTACTTATTAAATTATGTACAACTATCTTTGATGGAAAATTTTTGCTTTATTTCATGTCAACTATGTAACGTAACTTACATAACAAACTAAACGAGCTCACGCAACAACCAATGCCAACTATATCTATGTTTATATCTAGTAAACATCCAAATATGTCAAGTCTATGTTCTAATATTATTTTTACCAAATACGTTATCTGTCTAACATACCATTTACAACGTTATTTCCAAACAAGCACTATATGTTAACGTTTATTCCAAAAACCCTAATTTCATGTAATGTTTTCATTTAAGCCAAATGTACAAGATAATAAGGCATGTGTACAAGTATTATAGCACAACATTTGAATATAATTTCCCTCCAAAACCCATGTACAAGTCTTTAAACGATCAATGTACAAATCAATTAATCATAGACTTCAAACTAACTTATTTTCCCTCCAAAATCATTCTAGTTTCTTACCACCACTTTAACACAAGGTACAACACATAATGCACAACATCTTAACACTAATCCACGTCCTAAATCCAAAAACCCTAACCCGAAATCAAAACCAACCTGTCACCCCTTTAACAAGTTTAAACTAGTTTAAAACCCATTTTAAATCAAACTAGCACCCTAGCACCACCATGACCTCACCACCACATCACCAACAAGCAGCCACCCCTTAATACCTCCATCACCACCCCATGTCATCACCTGAATCACCAAGCAAACATCCTTTTCTTCACCTCCTTATGAAACCGTACCCTCCCATAAAACTCCACCTTGCATAGCTACTTTCCTAGCTCATAATAATCACCATGGCTAACCTTTGCCACCACTACACTCTACTTGATCCCATAGTCCACTTAAACTTGGTCACCAATCCGATTCTTGCACTATATATACCCCTCACTACAACAATACATTCCATTCTCATAATAAAACTCAAACACATACTTAAAATTATGATCAAGCCAATCTAAGGAAGATAGAAGAGAAGAGAGAAGGAAATCTAAGCCAAGTTGAATCTAAGAAACAAGAAAAGAGGTCCTTGATTTATTTTCCTAGGCGTTCGACCCACATCCATCACATTCGACCCATTTCAAGCTCAAGTAAGTTCATGACTTGTTAAATAAGCTCTTAGAATCTTGTATAAGCTATTATTTATCTTCTATAAATCTCATGTAATAAACCTTTGATTCATTAATCCACACGTATGGTTTTCCTAAAACCATACGCACCCTAAAATCCTTATAAACCCTAATTCGTGAATCCTATAAGCTAAAGTCATAAGCAGTTATAATAAGCTAATCTAATAAGCTCTATTATCATTTTTATAAGCATTAAAACTAATCTTAAAAGCTTAAACCCATCTGGTTAATTTTTCTAAACCAAACGCACCCATTTTGGTATTTCATGTACACAAGCTCTTTCTATAAGCTATAGATCACTATTCTTTACTTTTTTTAGATTATTCTAATAAGCTATAACCTGCAAAATTGATTTCTAAATAAAAAATATCAATATTATGGTTTTTGGACTAAATTCGCAAATGTTTTCATGCAAAGGGGTATATATTATAAATTCTTGAAACTTATAACTAAAGGGGCTGAAAATGTAATTATCCTAAAGTTAAACTTCAGGGGTTATTTTGTCATACTTGAAAGTTAAAGGTTTAAAGATTTTAAAAGTTATATTAAAAGGATTTACCTTGTAAATATATATAAACCAAGGGTATATATTGCCATTTTGCACTTCTTAAAGGTATAAAATGTAATTTTTTATATAATTTTATACATACTATTAACTATTTATAAGACTCAATTTTATTAAAACCCGACACATTTGGTCGTTATTATTTGTCGATCGAAACATCTATAATCAATTATTGTTATAATTATAACATAATTTATCATCCATTTGCTTTTGAAAAAATTAAAATGATAAAAATCGTATCATTTATTCTATATCGTATCTCGTTACTAGGGATTCATGTGAGGGGTTTCAATTTTTGGTATACATGTGTCGGTTTAGTGGGATTTACGATTTAAAGTGTCTGCTCTCAAACGTTTACTACTTGACATCTGGATTATGATAGCCTAAACCAGTGTTACGATGTTTTCTTTTAACTAATAAAACTAAATTAACGTCGATGTAAATAAAGCTTTGAAGTCATAATTCAAACTAAGACTTTGACATCTATATAACTCAGGTTGCGTGACAATGTCGTTTAAACCCCATCTGGGTCACTTTTGACATCAATCAGATTTCCCTGAACTAAGGTAAGTTCATAGTCCCACTTTTACATGTTTTCTAAACTCC
Source organism: Tanacetum coccineum (assembly GCA_026074375.1). Classification (NCBI taxonomy): domain Eukaryota; kingdom Viridiplantae; phylum Streptophyta; class Magnoliopsida; order Asterales; family Asteraceae; genus Tanacetum; species Tanacetum coccineum. The sequence goes on along the minus strand of BQNB010018489.1, from coordinate 14,097 downwards.
GTAGGGAGATACATGCTATAAAGTGAATATAAGTGTTTTTCCAACTGTATATTATCTTGATATATTATTGCCTAAGTTTGCCTGCACTACCAATATTTCTTAATCATTAACTATTAGTCACTTGCGAGTGAACGCGAATATTGTGGATAGATCTATCAGGGTATGATGACTCTCGTTGGTGTGCCTATACTTTTGGTACCAATAGCACTATATTTGATTATAATGGGTAACTTTAGCAAGTTACCTTTCATGAGGGCTTATGTTCCTCCCCAATGTCACTGTAATGATTTCATGTTAACGTGTTGGTGTCATGAGCTTAAATGCAATAATACTGTTTACTTGATTATTGTAATATGCAATTACATTTTTTACATACTATCGGGTGTATTTCAACGTTATCCCACTATTGAATTGTATTAACTATTATAACTTAAAACCTGTGAATTTCACTCAACCTTTGTGTTGACTTTTAAGTATGTTTATCTCAGCTAACTGAGCATCTTATGGCACTGAGTGGCATTAGAGATGAGGACGTCCAAACTTGTTATCATTCAACTTTATGTTTTGAAATGTATTTTGGGACCTTGATTGGTCGTTTTCACACTATATATTATAATATATATAAAACATAAAATATATTATAATCTAAAACAGCATTCAAGAAACCGAGAAGTAGTTAGAGTGTCACCCGGGTCGTTAATCCCCAACGAGGCTGGAATGGAAAATCGATACAGTCGAAGATTTGAGTTTGAAGGAGAGAGAATGATTTGAGAGTGCAGGAAGTTAAATTAAACAATAACGATTAAAAACGTTTAAGAAAAACCTAAAAATTATGAAATTAAGTTAAAAAACGAAAGCACGAATCCCGAACAAAGGGGGAAAAACCTAAAATCTTTAAAAATAACCCTACGAAGAAATTTTTACTTCTAAACTACTCTAGGGACCAAATAACGAAGAATGAAAAAGACTAGACCGAAAACGGAGTTCGTTTGACCCAAAAACGAGTCAAAACAAAATCCCGCACCCGGACCGTTCTTTAAAAAGTGAAAAGTTGTAAAAATGACCCTACGAAAATTTTTAAATTTTTCCTACAAACTATATGACAAAAGAAAATTTTCTAAAAAAGCAAAATATTTTTTTGATAATTTTTGTATTTTTTATGAATTTTTAAAAGTTTTAACTAAATTAAATTATAAAAAATAGTAAATGACTACGAAAAATTCTGAAAAATTTACAAAAAATACTAGATACTTTAATGATCCTACGAAAAATAAGAAACAAACAGCAGCTTAAGAAATAAGCCCGTAAATAAGCTATTTCAGCTTATAGGCTTATGGAGCCAAAACACCCTTAAATATTAAGCCCCTTGAGTCTTTAACGAAAAAGACCCAAGGGCGCAGTGGTAAGTGATGTTATAAAAGGGGAATGTATCGATTGGTCACGGGTTCGAGTCTTGCTCACCCGGAATCAAATTGTCCTTTCTTTTCTTTTGCGAAAACTAAAGAAGCAAAGTTGTTATGCTCGTGTGGCTTATAACTTTGTCTTCTACATACTTTTTACGAAATGCCATTGATAAGCTTAAAAATAAGCTTAAAGGTGGCAGAATAGCTTAAAGGCTAAAAAAAACTAAGTCTTTGGACACTTGTGGGCACTTAAGCTAAACCTTTGGTGAATAGTAATTAAGGGTTAAGCTTAGTAAAATAAGCTCTAAAAAGGCTACAAGCTAAACTAAATAAGCTGTAACAGCTTTTACTTGACAGAAACACTAAAACTAAGCTAAATGGCTAAAAAGCTTAAAGTAGTTGGATAAATAAGCTAGGAAAAAGGGCAATGAGCATAAAAACTAAGTATACTACCCTAAAAAGCTACTAGGAAACAAAATGAGCTTATGAAAGAAGCTGAATAAGCTAAATGATGAAATAAGCAATCCCTACACCTAACTAAGCTAAAAACAGTCAAGAGGCAAGTTTGAGCTTAAAAATAAGCCAACAAATAAGCTTCTTAAGGGCTGAAACTAAGGGGGCTTATACAAGAGGTTATAAGCTCCCTGAATGAGCCAAGAATTTGGGCTTAAATGCTCTTAATAGCTAAGAAAAATAAGCCTAAAGTTTCCCCTTTGCACCAGGGGAGCTTTAAGTTTATCTCAAGGGGCTTATTTGACAGCTTTCAAAAAGCTGTCAAATAAGCTCTAAATAGGAAAATAAGCTCAAACAGATTAAGTGTAGTGTAAAAGGGGCTTATGCACCAATTTTTAGCTTTTACAAACCATAAACACTTGCTGAATTTGTGTGGTGAAAAAGGCTTATGGTTCTTTTTAAAACTGTTATAAACAAACACTTGGTGCTTTTTGACTTACAAAGTCAAAACACCATAGGGTGTTTGCAACTTGTTTAACACACACAGAAATACACTCTTTTTTTGATACTCAAACTCAAATCACAAGTGCTTAACTAAATAAGCACTTGTGGTGTTGTTAAAAATCTAACAGTTTCAAAAATGGTTTATAAAAACTTTGAAAAACAATTTTGAAAGTAAAAAACTTTTAAAAACAGCTTAAATGAGCCTAACAACCTATGCTAAAACTAGGACAAGTGACATAATATAATAAAAAAAAAAAAAAAATCCTCATACCACAACTATTTTGAACCGTTTTGATTAGTTATCCCACACCCCTTTACACAATGCTGTCCAACATTTATTGTACTTAAAATAATGTTTTAAAAAATTTACAGACTAAAACCCTTTATTACTCTTACTAAAATTTCACTTATTAAGCCTAAATGAACACTTATACGTATAGCTTATTAGGAAAATAAGCTACTTACTCTCCTAGCTTGTAAAGACTTAAATGGACTTTTTAAAACAGAACTGAGGAATACTCAAGTTTTATCTAATGAAAACTTAAAACAAACTAAGTAACAAACCTAAACTAACATGTTTGCAAAGATTTGAACAGGAATTAAAAGTAAATAAGCTAATGTTTCAAGTTAAAATTAAGCTAGAATGAAATTTAGGAAATGAAACCTTGGTTTTTTGTTGTCTCAGAACCAAGCCACTCTTGTTGAGTGAGTGGCTTAAAACCTGGACCTAATGGCTCCTTAGCCTCTAAACCTGAGCTTAAAAGCTCAATAAGCTCTTTAAAGCTTATTACCTCCTTGTTGCTTCCAAAATGAATTTCATGTACTCAAATGTCATTGTTTTGATGTATTGGGAATTAAAATGGAGTAAAGGAATGACTTTTGACAATCTTTACACTGAATTTGAGCTTTTAACAAGAATAAGCCAATATGAGGTTATTATGATTATTGAAGTAAAATGGTTTAACATTGAGATGTAATGAACATATTGAAACTTTAAAAATGAATCTTTATTACTCAAAATAGTGAATGTACAGGCTATAGATTACTAAAGTGCAAGTATTTAACTTAAATGAAAATGACTTATAAATACTGAAATTAATACAACTGAAAATTAGAAACTAAAAGACTCTCCTTTTTTTCTGGTCTTCTTCTTCTTTTATACTGAGTATTTGTGTTTGTAGGGTGGTTGAGGGGAAAGCAAACAAATCCTGGCCTTTAATTCCCATTTGTGCTTCTTTGGTTTCATCATAGCCATCGAAATAAGCTTTGGGAGTTGTGGGATTGCCAACTTGGCAATTTCACAGCTGGGAAAGGTAGTGGAAGGGGGGGAAGATGATTACCCATGGTGGTGGTGAAGGTTTACAGGGTAAAAACGGGGTTTCACACCCGTGAGTTGGTTTGGGGGAAAAAGGGGCGGGAAAAGTGGTTTTGGTTATAACAGAGTGTGGGTTTGGAGTTTTGGCAAAGTTAGTCCTTGAGGGTGTTATGCTTGATTGCATCCATGGTCCTTGGTGTTTAAAACTTTTGGGGACTTGGCAAAACAAGTCCCCAAGAGTTATATCACTCTTTGCAAGAGTCGTCCTTGGTGTATTACAAGTATGGGGACTTGGCAGTTTTGCCCCCCCCACTTGTTACTTTGAGTAGTTTGCAAAATCAGCCCTTGTCTTTACTTTTCTCTTTTCCTCTTATAAATATAAGTTTAGGGTTTTGGCAATTTCAACCCTTAAACTTATATTTCTTGACTTTTTGACTTCGGGGTTGACTTGGGTTGACTTTGGCTTTGACCAGTTGACTTTTCTGTTGGCTTTTTGACTTGATTGACTTTTCGGCTTCGATTTGGCTTTGTCTTTCACAGTCTTTTCCATTCCGAGTCCGGTTTTGTCGTTTTGGCTTTGTTTTTCGTCTTTTTCTTAGATATCCGTTCCTGCACAATACAATTAGCAAAACAAGCATATATTTGGCATTTTAAGTCCGTTTTTGGTTATTTAAGCTCGTTTTTAAAGGTAAAAGGTATGTGTAATTAAGCACATACCAGACCTCCATTTGTAAAAACTCTGATGAATAATGAATGATAACTTATCTTTTAAAAACGTCTCTTTTGAGTCGTTTTCTATTATTGTGACTATGATTTATGAAGTAATACCCCAAATTAGCTTCCGTGTCTATATGTCAATATCAGGGTGTTTAAAATAAGCTAAATCCTATACTTTTTACTTGCGAAAAAGTTACAATAGGAATGATAGAATTATCCTGAAATTCTAATCGAACTCATACCATACTTACAAATTAAGTTATTGCACTTCTTATTCTTTCAAGATGGCGTCAATACCCTTATTCGGTTTTAAAATCTTTGAATTATGATAAGAAACTTGGGATAACTAGAGAAATAGTGTCTATAGCTACCAAAAATAAGAAATCTTGTTGTAATCAAGATACCTTTATGACGTTTGATTGGGAGACGGAAATATCACTGCAAACTGGAAAAGGAGATAACTAGTGAAACTCGTGTTTATATGTTGTTTCGTAACGGTAAAAGCGTTGCAACCCTTATGGGAAAAGTGAGCGGTTTAAAGAGGAATTGCATGCCAATTTTTCAAGTTAATAAATAGCTTAGATTGCTAGTCTACCATCTATAGAACTTGAACATACTTCTTTGGATATCTAAGTACTTGGTAACTAATCCATGTGACTCACATTTGCAATAATGTGTAGATATTCAAAAAATGGAAAGATAAATTGCAAATTACTTTCGCTAGTGAAGGAACACTCACAATGTTGTCAGATCTAGTAGGAGCAATGCATTTTATAATTGAAAATGACAAACTTGTAATGTTGTCAATTCTCAGTGGGGTGTTATGAGTTGTTTACCTCATATGCATCTTACTTTATTGTTGGCTTGGCTTGAAATAATAAATTACTTTCCAAGTGTGAAACATCTTCATGTAGTAAAGAATCACTGTGTATTATCTTATGATAACTTATTGCCTTTGAGATGTCATTTCCGTTTTATGTTATCTACAAGATAGTTATGCACGATTCTTATTAATCGATGAAGTTCTATATACATATCTGTGTGATAATTTTGTATTTGAGCTTGACTTGATTCATATTTTATATATGACACTGCCATATTGTTGATACAAACAAACTAACTAGTGTGGTATTTTTTTATGCGAAGAATTTGTATCGTGCACAAGTGGGAGAAATCTTAATTGTGTACAAGGAACAACTTAGAATAATATGACTAATGGTTTTTCTTGACTGGAAAGTAAAAAAAACTATTACTCTAATTGGACTCCTACATATTTAATGTATGTAGCCCTATTAAGAAAATGTGTCAATCAAAAAGGTAAGTTGCATGATTATGTTTTCTTAGAAAGTCATAAAAATGAAGGTTGAAATAACTATTGAGCTCATAATTAGGCGCTCATTTTTACTTTAGTTTAATAACTGTTATGTCTTCTTGTTAAGACATGTACATTAAGCCCTTTACTTGTAAAAAGACTTATAACGTAAAGTAAAAAAGTTAAATGTTATGTCTTTTGTTAAGACATGTTCTTGAAGTCATGGGCTTGTCAAAGACTTATAATGAATTGTAATGTATTGACGGTTGTATATGTCATACTTGTTAGTTACATAACTAATGTTATTGACTTGATCAAAGACTTATATAAATCATGCAATTGGCTTAGTAGTACTATTGATACAATTACGTTTTAAGTTAAGTTGATAAATAGGAAAAGCCATAAAGCATAAGTTCATCTAATGAATTGTGAGTTTGCTCACTATTTTAATTTTTTTAGAATACCATTAATTTTTATGGTATGTCTAATATAGGTAATCAAACTATTATATTGCATATTGTTTTTGATTCATGAATACCTTAAAATCTTATTTAATCTCCTAAAGATGTCAAGCTTCGATATTTGAGTATGTCGCGGATATACCCAATAAAGGACTCCAAGCTAGAGGTTAAAATAAGACATTATTCTAGTAATAAAATGAGACGAATCTCATTGTGTCTTGATTGAACTTCTAAATTTGTTAAAATCTCTTGGAAATTATTATTAACAAAAGCCTAGAACTGTTAAGTGTATTTTGTAGGATACCCAAAGGAAACGATAGGATACCACTTCTACAACCCACACGAGAACAAAGTTTTTGTTGCTCGTTTTGTTAAGTTTTTTGAGAATAGTCTCACTTTACAAAAAGCAGTGGGAGTCTCACTTTAAAAGAAGCAAGTGGGAGTGATGTATGCATTGAATTACTTCAAGAAGATGATACATAAACATTTAGGACGCACTAGCGCATGTCACGCTAAGGCTAAACATGTAAATGTTGAAACTTAGAATGATGTTGCTCATATTCACAGATCCGCAAGGATTTCTCATGATATGTTTTTATATCAATGCTAAGGATTATAAGTTAGAAGATCATAGTGAACCTGCTAACCATAGGAGATGCATTATTAGATCTTGGATCTGATGAATGACTCAAGACTATGATTGTAAAGATGCTATCAAAAAGGAGATAATCATATTCTTGGAATTTGATTTATCTTTAACTTATCGGTTAGACGATGAGGTCTAAATGAGTTTCCTTTAAGATAAAACTCGTAGGGACAATATTGTATACATATTTATTGCATGTCAAATGACATAACTGTTTACTCATAATCAAGAAATTATCAAGTAATTGATTACGATTAAAACTTCCTCATTTACGAACTTTAAATATATAAAGTTGATTTGATTGTCATACTTGTTTTCTTAGAAATAAATATGACAAATTGGATTTGAAGAACTCTTTATTGATTGATTACCTTACGAGGACGATATGTAATGAAATGAGATTTTATGAATCCAATTTAATATTTGCAAGTATCCAAAAATTAGAATCCAAGTATTGATTAAAAGCACGCATCTAATAAGCATAATCTTAAGTTTAATTGTTAAATAAATCACTTGTTGGATTTGATTTTTAATTATAAATAAGATAGCTCATGAGTACTTCTCAAAGCTAATGGGAGTAAATTTGTTTTTACTTTTCTAAAATCAATTATGTTGTTTAACGTATTAGAAACAATTTATTTATCTAAGTAATATTTTATCCCTTAGATTGAAATAAAGTTTCTTGTAAGAATTTTAAGAAATGAAACATGCAACCTTGGAATAATATGTTTGATACATATGTGGTGAATTAAGTCTGAATGCAATATGAAATATCATTGAGTGAAACTCGAATGATCTGTCTCACTTGGCGAGATTGAACACATGAATGGAAACCTTAAGTCCCACTAAAGGATTCATTATGAACATCATATTGCATATGTGATTAGTTGTATCGTTTGCATGAGTGTAAGATGATTTGACAACATTAGAATCTAATTGAAAGATATTAGAAGGGACATTCTCATTAATGTTTAAATTAGAAATTCATTCGTATAATTAATAATGAAGATACTATGGATATACAATGTGGTAATCATAGTAAGATCATTATGATCAACAAACCTTGGGTTTGTGTGATATCCAAACATTATTAAAGAAGTGTTCGGAATTTACGGTAGCTTAGCATAGTGTTGTTTGTATACACTAGTGATTGTTTTAATTGAGATGATACTCAATTTTAGTCGAATTAATTTTTTCATCATGAATGACAATGTTGCTGGCTACACATGGCTTTAGTTTAGAAACATAGTTGCAAAAATACGCTAAAAGAATAAGAATGCTTTATAGTTTGGAAGACTATTGAGATGACTGTCTCCATTAGGATGTTTGGCATATGTCATACATCTTATGGAAAGGAATGTGGCTAGACTCATATAAGTAATACTTATAAGTGAGTGCACACTTACAAAATAACAATCATCATATAATTCAAAGAACTTTACTATTCATGAATTTTTTGAAATAAGTATTCTTAAAGTCCCACAAAATCATGACCTAGATGATTTGTTCATGGAACCTATGCCTTATCACTAATTGTGATTGTTGTAGATAAGACATTTAACTAGGATCATCATGCACTGATCTTATTTGGTATTTGGATAATGGAACTGTAAGCAGTTGTATTAAACAATGAATTGATATACGTGGTATGATTATTTTCATTTATACTATTGTGTTCTATATTTGCATGTTTAAATCCTTGAATAAATTTATTTATTCTAAACTATGTCCATTGTCAGTTAACAATATGGGAATATTGTTAAGATAAGAAAAATGTGAGTGTTTGGTTGTATTCTAGAGAATATGTAAAGATGATTTTGCCTACTTCACATGTTATTCAATAAGGTTGAATATTGGATACCCCACCCGTGTTAATCACTTTATGGATCGGCGTCATTGGGTGCATTACACACATGGTGAAAGTTATGTTTATCCCCAGACTTGAGATGCAAGCAGGTTTTGCGTGTATGGATAGCATTTCTTGATTCTAGTCTACCGCTAATCTGTCAAAAGGTAGTTATAAGGACTACTTTCAGAAATGTTTTTGAAATACATGATGGACACTTGTAGTTAAAACAGAATTTGTTCCTCCACATGTTTAGGAGTTAGATACTTACTAGGGCCCTTGTTGAGTTGATCAGATATTTGTGTGGCCACACCTAAAGTGTAGTTAAGATGATTCTTTTTATATTTGGTAATCTAGATCAATACAGATGCGAGAAACAGAATCGTTAAACTATGGAATGACTTTTGATCCATATTCATATTTAACATTGTATCTGAAACAAAAGGATAGGAATAAATTGAACCATAAATGGCTGAGATGTTTAATGAAACCATACTCAGGTATTTCTGGGAGCATTGATGATGTTGCTAGACTATTCGATAATGTTAGTATGTTATATTCTATGACCATAACATTCGCAAGTGGGAGCTATTGGGATATGCTATGTATAGGATAGTTATAGGTCGGGAATACAGTGAAGCCTACGGGGGTGGCGTCCACCCGTTATACACTTAGATATCACTCTATTGGTATATATATATAATAATATAAGTGTATATTTATTATATAGGTATTAATAATCGATTAGTGTTATATAATAAAATAAGTGTATATTTATTATGTATATTAATATTCCAATGATAGAATATTAACGGTCATTAATTAGTTCATTTACGAATAATTAACTATAAGGCTTTTTAATTAATGTGTAATTAAACGTAATTATACATAAATATTAGAAAATTAAAAAAAAGTCAACACCAAGTATGTGTTTGGTACTTTAGGGCCGGTTATGGTGAAAGAAAAACGAAGGACCAAAAGTGTCATGATTAAGTAGCTTTTTCCCAAAGCTATGTAACCCTAATCCTAACACTATAAATAGAGGATCCCTAAACCTTATTATTGATTCAATCCTTTCCTCTTCTTCTCTTGTGTAAGTCAAACGAAACAAACACCCTTTAGGGTTTTGGTTTTTTTGATTACTTCTTATATTCTTCGTATGTTGTTTCGTGGAACTAGCATTTGGGTGGTATTGGTCAACGTGTAATGTGGATACACGTAGAGGTTACTTATTTTAGTAACTTGGAAGGTTTTGGGTGGTATTTATAGATACACATGCATATACAGAAGAAGCTCCGGTTCTTCACGTAGCTTGATTGCTATTCGGTATGTTTTCTGTTTTATGTTTAATGTTAATTATAAGTGCTATATGAGTTTATTTCCTCTGCGTCGCTCGTATAATATTAATGTAATATTAGGTTATTTTAGATAATGATTTCCAACACTATAATGATCTAGGAATTTCAATTGCCTTGCAATTATTGATCGTCAATTACCTTTTTAATACACCATTACTAGTAGATCAACTAATTTTATGTTGATATGTCATTAGGATCATAGCCTTTAGAAAATTAATTGTTTATAAGTTTAAACATGGGTAGTTAATTTTCTTTTAGGAGTATTATCGAAAATACTAAAATTTTGAACTTTTATATGTTTTGTAGAGGGAACTACTTGCTTAAAATATTAACCATTCAGCTTTTGGGTCGATGCTCGAAAAAGACAAACTTTCTAGTACTAATTCCAATGATTGGTTTCGTCAACTAAGGATTATTCTTAGAGTTGAAAAGAAACTCAATCCTATTGAACATCCTATACCCCTGCTTCTGTTACCGGTGCCACCAATCAAGAATTGGAGGACTGGACCAAAATTTATGATGTTCATAATGAGGTTGCATGTCTTATGCTCGGTCGCATGTCTCTCGACCTTCAAAAGCAATTTGAAAACTATTCGCCATATGACATAGTTCAGGAGCTTAAATCAATGTTTAAGAAACAAGCTAGAGTATAGAGGTTTGACCTAATTAAAACATTTTATGATTGCAACAAGAAGAGGGGTAATCCGTTAGCTTATTTATTCTAAAGATAAAGAGCTATGAGGAACAAGTGGAACGCCTCGGTTATGTCCTCCGCAAGACATTAATGTTGGTTTAATTCTGAATGGCCTTACTAATGACTTTGTGATGCGTATTTTGTTTTAAAATATATTTTATTCAAGTTTTAAATTTATAAAACTCGATTCACCTAACAAACGCACTAACGGTCATAGAACCCAATCGTGAGTAGTACAGAAATGGTAAATCCGAGGTCGTCCCAAGAGCTAAGTGTCAATTAGTTTTAATTTGAAAGTGTCACGTTTTAAGAATGGTTTTAAGATTGATTTTTAGATTAACAAGAAAGTAAATATGCGAAAAGTAAAGTAATAGAAGATATCAGGGAGAAAGGCGTGCTAGCCTAGCATTTCTTACTACCATTTATAAACTACGTTTTCTGTGCAATTTCATCAAGGTTTATTGGTGGTTTCTAAAGTCGAGTCAAACCTGAATAGAAGTATTATTTAGTCTTTCTATAATATTCCCACGATCTTGAATCCCTCAAAAGTCACGAAGGTAGGGCAACCAAGTCATACTGATTAATCCTAACTATCCCAAGAACTAGTCTAATAACCTTTACAGATTATTAACCCTTTCTGAAAGAGTGCCTATGCTTTTTAGTATATTAGGTGATAGAGGCAGTAACATAGTTAGTTCCTACACTAGGGTTATAATGATCACCCAACCCTAGTACCCTGCTAATCCCACGTTCAAGTGGTAATCTAATAACAGGATTAACATGATCTAAACCACCTGCAATACGACCAATACCCAGGGTTACACGAAAGTCAAAGGATATCCAACAAAACCATAATCTAACAGGAAACAAACATTATAATGATAGTAAATTCATGACTAGGCCAACACTTTTAAGTGCTTAGCCGCTCATAGCAACAAAGCAAGAATTAATAAAGACAATCATGGACGGAAAACTCATAACTCTTACATAAGTTGTTTATGAATGATTAAATACAAAAGTAAGATAAGTGTGATCTCCCTTGGACTTCTTGTGGAATTCTTCAAGCTATTGAGGCCTTGATTACCCCTTAGATCTGTGGTGGAATGGTTGAAGATAAAGTGGATGAATGAGGCCCTTATTTATAGATTTCGAATATGTTACGGCGTAACCTTTTAGTGGTTTACGCCATAAACTACTGACGTGCACTTTCCATATTGCAGGCTTAAAGGATGTTACGGCGTTATCAAGAGTCCATGTTACGCCGTAATGCTGACTTAGATGTCTTAGTCTTCCATAATAATAATGTTACGGCGTAAACCTTGGGTATGGTTATGCTGTAATGTTGTTGGGTGACGTGTTTTGCCTTGAATATGTTACAGCGTAAATGTATCATAGGGGTTACGCCGTAAAGCCTCGTAAGAATCCGTGTTTTCTTCATTTTTACATCCTTTTCCCGTATTTCTTGTCACATACTTGAATTTTACTTGAAAACAACGAAATAACCGTAAAAGTATCGAATTCAAGTATTTATAAGACAATTGCAAGTATTTTTAGGGGAAAATTGACACTAAAAAGTATCAAATATTTGATGTTATCAAATATCCCCCCACTTGACTTCTGCTTTCCCTCAAGTAGACATGTTAGAATAGTTTATAAAAAGATTTCTCTGATTTAACTCAAAGAAATGAATCTATAAAAGACTTATGCTAGAAACATCAAAGCCGAACACCTCACAAAAAGGGGATCAAAAATCACTCAACTCTCAACTAGTCTAAGTGTTCATTTTTTGGGTTATCTCTCAACTGCACAGTCATAGCATGTATTCTATCATAAGACTCCTAATGCACTAATGGTTTACTAATTGTTAGATTCCCCAACATATGAAATTAAGTATGTTATTGTACGAAGTTTAGATGCCAAGTTGCGGTCAGGTACTGCATTACAACCGGTTCTTTGGCCTAGGTTAGGAAGCTTTCCGCCTTCAGTTCACGTTCTTGTTCTTAGCCTGAGAGCAAATATTGGGCTTGTGGGTCTTGTGTCGGCAGTTTCTTTGACATGTCCTGCCATAACCAGATGAACATATATGCTAAGTTGAACAATTTCAATCTTAAGCAACCAACAATGTCGGAAGACGTTGTGGGCTTATGAGCTTATAGATTTAAGATCTTTGTAAAAATTATGAAACTTTGAAAATGGCAATTCATATTATTCTTCACATTATATGACACAAAGGCCAACATTCACGTTTAACATGGCATCTCCATTGAGCAATACCAACCACCGCCTTACTGTCTCTAATGCATTAAAATTGTTTGTATTATTTCTATTTTAGCTTATTTTACTTTGAACCTTGATAACGCCTAAATTATACATGTTTTCGGCGGCGTTATCTGCATTTATTTTATCATTTCTCGTGAACATTTGATACTTAATCGACTATATTTGCTATTATAGGTTCATGATATGTGTCGTGGAAGAAAACACGAAGAATTGAAGCTGAAGAAATAACTCAAGTTAATGATCTCCCAACACCTGTTCACTGTTTTGGCCATAACTCGGTCATACAAACTTTGTTTTAGTTGGTTCAAGCGGCCACACGAATAGAATTCAATTATCTACAACCTTGAAAAAGGCCAAGTGCTGAAGTTGCAGAAAGTGCTACGGTTTTACCCAAAGTGCAGCGCACTTTTAGTCTGTGGAAAAATTAAAGGCAATTAAATGAAGATAGCATTAACACCCGATGTGCGGCGCACAAATAAGTTTGTGCGATGTACTTTGGCCCCCGAACAGCCTATAAATACCCTCCTTGACTCCCTCATTTCACACACTCTCATACAAATAAATCCCATTCGTTTAGAACACTTAGAATAGGTGTTTTTGGTGATCTTGGCTTGACAAACCAAGGAACCAAACACCCCTTCAAACCACCATCACCACCATCGACTACCACCACTCTCCATCATCAATTTACAGATTTTAATCCACCCAAGGAAGTAGCAATTGAAGTGTAATTCGAATCTATAAGCGATTGTGACAGAATTGTTCATAGTTTTCGGGTTTTGCTTTGAATATAATAAAGTGTTCTTGAGAAATTCTTGTGAAATCACCATCATTTGCTCTTGGAATTTGGTATAATCTTGTTTATCCTTTGAATATGATTATTATTGAATTGTTTGAGTTCATAATGTGTTTAATTACTTCTTTGATCATGTAGTAGTCATCTTGTGTTTGTTTGGGCAATATGTGATCTTGGATATGGAGCGTTTGGATATGTGTTTATTGAATTGGTAAAACATATTTTTTACTTGTGAAATATTTATTCTCTAAACTTGTAAACACTATCCTAAACACTTCATTGTCTTAGTGATCATTGCCTAAACAAACATAC
>BQNB010018488.1:2204-68229 GCA_026074375.1 Tanacetum coccineum | reverse complement strand
TGGATGTTAGTGCTGCTAGCCCTATAAGACCAGTTGATGATTCAATCACTAATGATATCACTTTGGCTGAAACCTTAATGAAGATCAAAAGTAGTGCTTCAAGATCACAAAAAAGATAAAAGAGTTATGTTTAAAGAGCCAAGTGAACCAACAACAACATCAAGACCTCAATCTCAGATTCTAGCAAAAGATAAAGGAAAAGGCATCATGCAAGAGCCTGAGAAACCAATGAAAGTGAAAGGCAAAGATCAAATTGAATATGATGCTGATATAGCTCATATACTTTAAGCAGAGTTAGATGAAGAAGCCAGACTTGAAAGAGAAAGAGAAGAAGAACCTAGTAAAGCTGCAAACATTGCTGAATGGGATGATGTTCAAGCTATGATGGATGCACACTGTGAGTTAGCTGCCAAATTACAAGTAGAAGAGCAAGGAGAGATATCTATTGAATAAAGATCAAGATTATTTGTGGAGCTCATGGATAAAGGAAGAAACATTTTGCAAAACTTAGAGCAGAAGAGCAGAGAAGAAAACCACCAACTAAAACTCAAAAGAGAAACATAATGTCTACTTATCTGAAGAACATGGCTGGATACAAGCACACTCAATTGAAGAATAAAAGTTTTGAGCAGATTCAGATGTTGTTTGAGAAAGAAATGAAAAGAGTGAACATATTTGTAGACATGGATGCAGAGTTGGTGAAAGGCAAAGAAACAAGAGAAGAAAGCGGTTCAAAGAGAGCAGGAGATGAGCTAGAACAAGAGTCTTCTAAAAGGCAAAAGGTAGATGATGATGATAAAGAGAGAGAAGATCTTAAAGAATGCTTTGAGATTATTTCAGATGAAGAATTTGTAGTTCATGTTATACCTTTAGCTGTCAATCCTGCACCCATTGTAGGTTTTAAATGATGATAATAGTTCCTGAGCAAGGAATGAATGAGAGATTTACACTGAAGGTACTAGGAAGTACTATGTTAGCCTCAAAATATTGAGTCGAACATGAAGTTCGTCCATTAAGAATGTTAGTCTCAGATCAACAATTTAGTTAACGTTTAATAGGAAAGTATCAGAATCGGGCTTGAAGTTAATCTAGATATTGTATAGTTTTTGGGTTTAATCCCAAGCAAAAACCCCGAGCCCCGGTCCTGGCAAATATCCTGAACGTCCTCTTACTGTGTTGTGTATATAAGTAACTTTTCCTCCTAGGAAAGTTAGTTGATTTCATTAATAATATTTCATTTTCTCTTTTCTCTAATTCTCTCTCAACTCTCTCACTAGCTTCCTCTCTCAAAAACCTTCATTTCTTCTTCTCTTTTCTTCTTCGATTCGTCATATGTTATGAAGTGATAATCGGGATCCTACAATTGGCATCAGAGCTGCAGAGGTGTATATGTTAATTTGTGTTGTTGTGTGGAATACGTGCTTGAATTGTTTCTATTTTTTTGGTCGAAAATAAGCAAGAAAATCAAGTTTGATCTTTGTTTGTGGTTTAAAGGTGTTAAAAGATTTGCACTTTCGGGCCTTAGAACTAATCCCTTCATCTTACTAGTGGTTTTAAAACATCATTTTCGTTAGCTTTTCAAGAATTATGATGATTTTTTCTTGGCTGCGTTTTGACTCACTGAAGGGGTGTTCTTGATTGCGTTTTGCTTCATCACTGCGATTTGCCCAAAGACTCTTGCGTTTTGTCTCAAAGAAGTCATTGCGATTTTCTCTACATTTGCGTTTGTTTTGCGTTTTTGCTATTGAAGACCATTTTTGCAAGCAAGTACAAACGTTATGCTGCCCAAATCGCAACAAATCTTGCGTTTTGTTCATTGCGTTTTGCCTCAAAATCTTGCGTTTTGTTCATTGCGTTTTGTCTTAAGATCTTGCATTTTGTTTCAAGGTTACGTTTTGTCTCATTGCATTTTGCCTGAAGCTGCGTTTTGTCTATTTAGATTTGTCCAATATTCTTGGTTGAGATTTGACAATCGTTCTTCGTTGAGACTTGATTTACTTTGACCAACCTTAGACCATTAACTCTCAAGGGATTAATTTACATACTTGAACTTAAAAGACAATCAATTCACAACAAACAAACCTTAAACACAATCGATTATTCATTCACAGTTTTCTATTGATTTTGTAAAGTCCCGTTAATTCATTTATCGGTTTTAATCATAGACATGTAAAATCCCGTGAACGTGAATTTCATACAATGCACAACAATATCATGGCAGCTGGTTCAAAAGATCGTCCACCAATGCTTAGACCAGGAAGATATTCACAATGGAGATCACGTTTTCTACGGTACATTGACACGAAACCAAATGGTGAGGGACTGAGAAAAAGCATACTATCTGGTCCCTACGTGCCATCTATTGTACTAGTTTAAGCTGTTGCTGCAATGAAAGGTAATCTTGCAATACAACAACATACAACAATTGAAACAATATTAAACATAAGTACTCCATATAACAAAGAACACTTTCTGTCCACGCGAAAAGAAGCAAATTTCTTGCTTTTATATACTGGATTGAAGATGATATCTATTCCCACTGTTAATTGCTTGTAAAACAGCAATGAGATGTTGGAAGCCATTAGAACGTGCTACACAGGGTGAATCATTGAACGTACAAGATGTAAAGACCAATCTGTTCTGGAAATTTAGGAAGTTTACTTCTCGAGATGGAGAATCAATAGAGTCGTATTACTCACGGTTTTATAAACTGATGAATGAATTGACAAGGAACAACTTGCAAGTTATTACAATGCAAGTGAATGTTCAATTTCTTCAACAACTTCAACCAGAATGGTCAAGATTTGTGACGGTTGTCAAGCAATCAAAAGAAATAGACACCATCTCATATCATACACTTTTTGACATTCTGAAGCAGTATCAAAATGAAGTTAATGATATCCGTGCTGATAGAATAGCCAAAAGTGCAAATCCATTAGCACTTCTTGCGGCTGCTCAACCATACTCAGATAATTACTATCAAGCACCAAAACCTCAGAGAACAAATACAACATCATCTTCCACAAGACTAAGTGCATCTACCAGACACAAAGGCAAAGAGATCACCAAACCAGTTACACCTTAATCCGAGTTAGTATCTGAAGAGGACAGTGATCCTGAACAAGCTCAGAGGGATAAGGACATGCAAAAGAATTTGGCACTCCTTGAAAAGTAATTCAAAAGGCTCTACAAACCTACCAACAACAACCTTCGAACTTCTTCAAACTCCAGGAACAAGACTGAAGATACCACACCAAGGTATAACAATGACAATCAGTCATTGCAGTTTGGGAATCAAAGGACAATGACAGTTGATGGGGCTAGGGAAACTGTAGGAAGTCAGGTAGTGCAACAGAATGGGATATAGTGCTTTAACTGCAAGGTATTTGGCCACTATGCAAAGGAATGCAGGAAGCCAAAGCGTGTTAAAGACTACTCGTATCACAAGGAAAAGATGATGATGTGCAAACAAGCTGAGCACGGTGTTCCACTGCAAGTTGAGCAAGCTGATTGGCTAGCGGACACGGATGAAGAGATTGATGAACAAGAATTGGAAGCACATTACAGTTTCATGGCAAAGATTCAGGAGGTCTTACCAGAAGAATCCTGTTCAACTGAACAACCATTGGAACAGGTATAAAACAATGATGAAAATAATGTGTTTGCCAATGAAAGACAACATTTTGAGAATAATACTGCATAATGTGTTGATGAGCGTGCTGCGCTTGCTAATTTAATTGCAAATTTAACTCTTGATACTGAGGAAAACAAAACGATTTAAAAGCAATTAAAGAAAGCAAACGCATCATTGACTCAAGAAATGGAAGAGTATAAAACTAACATTGATAAGACTAATAGAGCTCTGAGGGAGACTACTAGTTGCCGGGATAGTTGTCTGATTGCACTTCAGAACAAACAGAATGAGTTTGAGAAGTACAAAGCCTTTAATGACCGGACGATTGATTATGACATTCTTCAAACAAAGTTAAATGAAACTCTAGGACTATTAGCTCTAAAAGACATTGAAATTAAAGAAGGTTTAAAAACAAAAGCCTATGAAATTTCAGTTCTCAATCAGAAACACGATGAGTTAGTCAAAAAGAGTCTTTTAACAAAGTCACAACTGGAAGGTCGTCTAAAAGAGAAAACTAAGTTCATTTTGGATTTAAAGGTTAAGGAAGAAAAAGATATTGACAAGATGATTGAAATGGACAAACAACTAAAGTTTTTGAACAAAATTGTTTATACTCATAATCAGTTAATTCAGACCATTCATATGTTAGCACCCAAATGCTCGACCTATAATGGTAGACCAACCTTTGCCAATCCAAGGTACCTCAAGAAAGCTCAATCCAAAAGCCCTGCTTGTATGAAGAACTCGCCATATAATCTGAACTTCTCTTGCAAAACCACAGTGATGACGCCATCTGATACTGTGAAAGACCATGAACCATATCTCAGTCAATATGAGATGTACAACGTCCAACGCGTAGAACATAGACGAAGATCTTTATGTTAAACCATCATGATTTCGATCTACCAAGACACAAAACACATACGTACTTATTCAGCGCGCGAGAGACCGCAAAGCACCCTACACACGACAGATATTCTTTCACTACAAAAGAGTGTGCATACTCATCAACTTTAATGAAAACAGTTCAACGCTGCAGTCATCAGTCGAACAGCACAAACACACGAGAGAAAACCAGTATTTTATGATCTTAGAAGAACATGCGCAAACACTCACAAAGCAATAACACCTAAAAGACACGATTAAGTCTTTCTATCAACCCTCTCAGTCAAGCACACACAATCCTTAAAGTAAAGCTGAGCGCTTCCACACAACTAACAATTTAACTAGAACCTTCAACATCTTTAAAACATTCACATCAATCTAAGCGATAGAGAAATCACATGTTGATCACACACGATCTCTGAGTTATTATCACACACATACACACCAGATGTGATATCATCGTTTTCTGCGAGCGAGATGCACACTACGAGGCTCAACGACTAGTGAGGGAGAGGTCTTCTTTTCAACAAAACAACCTATATGCACATGATACACTTCATGTATATCTCAGACATACACACAACAAATAGCACACTGCTAATTACTCAATCTTCTATGACAACGCTCATCGAAACTTAAAACTCTGGTCTCTCAGATCAATAGAGACCCTTGACTTATAGTACGATCATGAATCCCCTCATGAAACGAACAAGAGGTTGCGGGAGACTGCACGAACACTTGAACACAAGAGCTCATTCTACGACGAACTAACAACTATGATTACTTACTACGAAACAGCTAAGAGGAGCGAGATCTCTAAATATCAGTTAACACTGGTTCAGACTTGCATTCTGCTCTTCTTGAGTTTTTAAATAGTGCTAAAGGTGTCCCGTGATTCGAAGTCATACCATGCAAACTGGTAATCGAGTAGTCCATACAAAGTATCAAACAGACATGTGTAAGAGATCGTGTTGAGCCAATACAAGACGTTCGCAGCACCCTCGTCGAGGAGAATCTTGTTAACGAACACAATAATTCACCAATAAGCTTTGTATGCTCATAATGAGTTATTGCCTTCAAACCTTGAAAAAACCACACAAAGTTGTATCGATTGTCACTCTGAACCTCGCATTTCATACTCATCACCAGCGTCAAAGCACTGACTACTCACATAAACACAAGACTCTAACTGTCTCTTATGCAAACATATAACAAGACTCGAAAAATTAGTATCGATGTCTGCGACAAAGACACTGACAACCACTATATCATGCGAAGAAGATACAGGATCATTACAGAAGCACTCAATGCAGAGCCCATACGGGAACATAGCACACACTCTAAGCGATAGCTGCGATATACAGAAACTCATTGAGAAAGAGCCAGGAAAGCCATGCGGGAAACTCAGTTTGATTAAACCTACTGTTGTTGCGACAACCAAATGCTCAACACAGATTTTACCAACACCGAATCTAGTTTGTAGCACAACTTCGTCAGCTCTTTTTCCAAACATCATCTCCACGAACGATCGAGAATATTTTCACTGCGCGAGAACTTAGAGGAATCCTCGCCTCTCTAAGACACTTAAAATCTAATACTGCATTAGCAGATGAGGTGTTATAGTGAATAAACATAGTTCCGCTGGTCCAACAAGAAGTTAAGCCTTCAGACAGAGTACATAGAGCATCACAGAAAAACAACGACTCTAGAATGATCTGCTAATAAACCAGAATGTCGTACGACATTGCCACTACCTCTGACATCTACCGACAAACGAGGGACAACACCAACGAGTTGCCTTCATCTTAAACCGAATACTACATAGCTCGCGGCGCGGATATCATCTATAAGGAGGTACTCTCACTCGAACATTCGATGTATCTTAGCAACACCTATTGTCTATCTCTATCAATCATCTCCACTCTACTCTCTATGATATATATCTATCTCTCTCTCACTCTATTATCTCTCTTATATCTATAGTATCTCTCTCTCTATCTATCAGATGTATTGAGTGAGTCTATCTCCTATCACTATATCTATCTATTATATCTATATCTATATATACTCTATATCTCTCTCTTGGGATAGGTTGTGTTGTAGTGAGATGTTATGATTGATATATCTTAAGATTTAAATTTAATATAGGGTCTATATCTCTGATGGAGGTTATATGGGAATCTATATATCTCTCTCTATATATATATGGGGGCATTTGGAGTTGATGTGGAGGGGGGAGTGTGTAGGGATGGTAAGTGATTGGAGTTTATTACAATTGTGACAAGTCTAGTGTGGGCGAAACAGTTCGGTGGTGATGGTGGTTTGGCGACGACTTATAGTCTCCATTCGTGCTCTTGGACATATTGGCGTGGGGGAAGAGTGTAGTCTATTAAAATGAGAGCTAGGACACTAGTACGTGGGGATGTCAGTTTTGTTCAGTGTAAACTGTAGGAGTGTCAGTTGTGGTGATTAAGTGACTGGTAGTTGATTGGGTGGATCAAGAGTCATTATAAGTATGACAAGGTGATTTGGTGTGTTATGGGTGGTTAGAGGACTGATTTTGGTTCTCAAGGGACTGCGTTGTGGAGTTTTTATTGCGGACTACGATATCAGACCATATGTGGGAGCGATTTCTGGACATGGATAAGTACATGATGAAGATGATGGTATGATAGCGGAGGAGTAGAATGGACACAATCAACGAGAGTGTAGCGATATGGGACATGCATTAGGTGATGGTAAACTTAGGTACGGCGGTCGAGATATAGATGGAGCGTTGAGTGGGGACATCATATTAGAGTAGGAGTACATTTGGGATATAATGGGTATAGTGGTTAATATTCTGATGATCAGTCACACAGATGTCTGTGATAGAGGATAGAACTAAACGATATGAACTGGGAGAAGTAGAGTATAACAGGGTGGATTGATCATTTTGAAAAGGTGTAATGTGATCTTGAAGATCAGAGCAGTATCGGCTGACGTGGCAAGAGTGGTGATAGTGTGATTCTTATTAGTGGGTGGTGCGTTTGCGAAGTGTTGTTTGGAGGGAGTGTTTCAGCATTATTTTTATCAGCATTGGGACGAGAGGCTAGAGGGTCTTGGGACATTAGTGTCTACATGAGTGACTAGGACACACATAGTTTAATTCTTGTTATTTGATACTATGGGGGGTGATGGGGAGAGTCGAGGTTAGTAGAAAGATTGCGCTATTCTGTCATTAGGTGATACAGGCGTTGATTACAGGGACATTCATGGTTTATGATATGTGAGGGGTTGATGTGGTCGTGAGCAGGAGGGTGCGACAAACATACTGGATATTACGTATCTCGGAGGTCGTGGGGGTGGATTGTAGGAGTGCTTCATGGGTTAAACAGTGGCGAGAGCACACAGAGTAGTGCAGGTGTAGAGCGACACGTGTACGACGGAACACACAAGTCTGACTTTGTACATTGATATATCAATCTCTAAACATCGGTGATCATCAAGACAGACATAGCGGAGATGTGTATGTAAATGTCACATTTTAGACGAGGACGAGCAAATATACAGACATAGGGTCGTTTGTGTGGGATGGAATTTTGAGTAGCAGCACAGAGATGACATGGAGTGTAGTGATAATGGAAGTACACCTATGACACGTTTTTCAGTAGTTGAGATGTATTAGGGAGAGATGGTTGAAGAGAGACAAATTTGTAGTAGTGAACACATGGGATTGGAGTGATTAAGGTACTAGAGGGCATTGACTGATAGGCTATGATGTGTCGGATATATATGGAATTATGTCAAAGACGACACATTGTAATGATTTGGACTGACTCTGGTACTAGCTGGTGGATATTTGAGTATGAAGTCTCATACACGTTCAAGGGAGACATACTGAAAGGGTTGGTAGAGGACAGGTTGGGATGAATGACTGGTGGGGATTGACTGTATTGGTATGCTTCTTGTTGTTATTGGGTGAGAGGGGGGTAGTAAGATGGGGTTATCTGTAGATGGATGTTTACTAATTTAGTGTTAGAGGTGGGACAGAGTTGGACAAGGACATGGTGAGCGGTAATAAGAATGTTGTATGAGTCATCTTTGATCTATGAGGTAGTCTGGTGTAGTACTGTTGATTACAAGTCTAATGGAGGGATTGAGATTGTGGTGATGTGAGTGAGAAGTAGTCTCAGTAGGTAAGTGGATAAGGTTGGTACGGTTAAAGAAACTAGAAAGGAGGTGAGGGTAGATGAGTTCATTTCTTGGTTGAGTATGATATGTACTAGTAATCAGTAAGACGACATATGTAAAGGGGATAGATTAGTGAGTGTATAGTGGTATATTTTAGGTGGTCACGAGGGGTACATGGATTACATACGAGTCAGTATTTGAGATGGTGGAGATGGTGAGGAGGTGAAAAGCGGTGTAAATGGACAGATGATGCTCAGTGAGATTGTGAGTAAATGAGATGCGATGTGGTGGGGTTCTCGATGTGGGGGACTTAGGCAGACTTGTAGGAGATGGCAGTGGGTCGGACTACTCTTCTGAGGACATTACTCTCGATTAGGATGACAATGCACACACTGATAGGTGGGGTGTACAAGGGTATGAGTCTGCACGAGATTAAAACGACATTGGTATGGGTTTTATGATTTTTGTTTTATGAAGGATATGAGGCTGGAGTCTGACTGGGGGGGTGTAGAAGATCCGATTAGACGAAGGTGGGTGAATTCTAGTGTGGACATGACAGAGGATATAGAACTGGATAAACGGGTGATTAAATGGGGTAATGGAGTATCATAGGGTTTAACTATGATTTAGTATGGTGCAAACGAGCACAGATGAGTATTGTATCGGATGGGATTGTGTTCTTAATAGAGACAAAATGGACAGTGTTCGAGTGACTTGATATTCAAGAAAGTATACATGTATTGTGATTATCAAGAACAGTGAATTGTAATGCACAGTGTGACTAAGACCTCAGGAATGAAAAGATCTTAAGTTTGGGCGAATCGGGTACATAGTTAGTCATATTGACTGAGGTCTTGAGTAGGATCGGGTTTATTTGGAGAGAAGAAAAGTTTAAAATAGGATATTAGAGATATGTTGATATGAAATAGAAGGCCAGGAAAAGACACAGAGCAAGATCATGGTGGGGTACAGAATCTACAGAGACAGCTTCAGTAGTATGGGGGTGTTGATGAAGTGATTCATGAATTTTAAGGGGGATGGAGTTATAGCAGTGGGGAGCAGAGTGAAGAGGGGACTCGCACGGTGGTTATGGTCTATTGTAGTAGTGATGGATACAGGGTAGAGAATGTCGGTGTGTTTTGGATTTTGAATACATGGTGAAGGCACATGCTTCTTGGGTTTGATTGAGTTGACTCGGGGGTCGTCGGAGACAGACTAGGTGCAACGCAACATTTAGAGTGGGACTTATCATGGAGTGTTAGACGTTTTGATGTCTCTAGGGTTCGTCTCTAGTAAGACGGATAGTGAATGGAGAGGTGACAGAGGATATAACTACATAGAGCTTTATGCTTATTGTACAATTAGGAGTTAGATGTTAATTGTGATAACACAAAGTGAGTGTGATTTGTCGACTTTCAGGTAAGTCTCTTTAGAGAGCAAGCTAAATGGAGACAGGGTAGGGTAGGCAGTTGTCTGTGTTATATTGATCCAACACAGTAGGAGGGGCCAGTAGACAGTATTCAGTATCATCCAAGGTACACTTAGGTCAGGTAGACAAGATTCTAGTGATCGAGTGGATGAGTAGTGAAGAACACTTATTTGGTGGGACATCAACGGGAGATACGATGAACGTTATTTGTAGAGTAAAAAAGTGGTGTTAGATAGGTGTAGACAGTCTTCGACATGTCTACACTTTACTGAGACTAGTGTCTATGAGGGACTCTGTGGACACATGTATGGTGGAACAAGTTTCAATCTGGGTGGACGTGTGAACTTTACTACAATCAGAGATGACTTGGGTTGGGAGAGAGTGATTTGCGGGAGAAGATCTAATAAGAGAGGATAGTGTAGATAGATAAGTGAGAGTCAATGCAATGTGGGTATACAACTCGGTTGAAGAGGTTGACTCGTGCCAACGCGCACGCAGGTGTACAGTGCGGACATGGTCTGTTGCTGGACTAGATGGGCGTGTCAGGATACATATGAGGGTACATAAGTAACGATCATTACTTGTTTCAGGTAAACCAAATATGTTAGTTCGGGTTTGAGGGAGTGTGAACATCATATGTCAAGAGTACAGAATAGTATCTGGTGGATTATATAAGGGGTAGTGAGTGGGTGAGGGTGGTCTTAGGGGGCAACAGTGTTGCTATCTTTCAAATCATGTAGATAAGGTCTGTGGCAGAGACAGTGTGGCATACGCGCGACACTGGCCGTTGTAGACATACACATTATGGTGGTAGCGAGTTTAGAGGTGAACTGAGTAGATATGGAGTGGGTTGAGGATGTGGGTGTGATAAGGTGGACAGTTGACTCATCTGGGGTTGTAGGTGACTGAACATAGAGATGGGGAGGGGGTAGGAGAGTGAGAGTACTTCTCTCAGTACTATAGACGGTCTATAGGGGAGCTAGTATACTTGGTTCAGTGTATTGGGGATAGTGGGAACAGGAGTCAAAAGATGTGGGCAACTGACGTAGGATGAGGAGTCTATACAATGTTGAAAGCAAGATATGATGTATGGGTGGCACATAAAGTACTGGAAAGACTGATAGGACGGAGTAGAGTAGCGATTGTAGTAGAGACAAAACACATGTACAATACATCTATGATGGACTTCTTGTGAGTGGCATGTCTCATTCTTGTTAGCAACTGGAGGACGATGAGATCTGCGTATGGTGAAATGAGAGGAGTACTCTGTGGACACATTTGGTTGTGAGAGGAGGTTGATTAGAGAAGGAGGGAGCGCGGGATTGTTTTCAGTTGTTGTAACTTTTAGCGTGACGTGGTGTAGATGTATAGAGTTTTGGAGATGATAAAACGTGAAAAGGTCATGTGACAACTACGCTAAGAGCAGATGTTAAAGTTTGAGTGTAGTCTGGACCAGATATACGTCGTGCGATGAGCGGTAGTGTGATGAATATACATGATGATGGGGGGGGGAAGATTGAAAGAGAGTGATTTGTGGGGTTGACTTAGGGAGGTGACGGCAGCATAGAGCGAGATGGATTTAGGATACCCTCTAATGGGAAGAAGTGAAGGTGCCTTCTGAGTGAAGAGCGCGAGAGGTGTTATGAGTGAGAGAGCGTCGATGTCATTTCTGATAGCTTTTTCTGACTTCTTCTGCGTTTGCTCTTTTCTACGTTATGTGGGTAGAGAGAGAGAGAGAGTGGTAAGGACTCAAGGTGTAACTCGCTTTGGAAGTAAGAGGAGAAAAATTTATGGGAGGAGGGGTCCGTTAGCTTAACTAAGGTGTGTTAAGAACAGTTAGAGTTTATTATGTTTCTTTTGATTCTACGTTCTAACTCATATGAATCTACCGCAGGGATTCACTCCGTCTGTAGGATAGCAACTCAATGGCGCTAATAAGTATCAGATATTACTCAGAAGGACGGTACGATTCGATGGATGATATTCTTTTAGTAACACGTAGGAGCAGGACACCAGTAACACATATAACTCCATGGGGTAGTCTAGATCGTTCGAAGAGCTACTATCAGACGCTCTGGTCTAGGAGCATTGACCACTACAATAACAATGCAGTGAGGAGCTTGAACTATGCGCGGTGGTCACATCATCTTGAGAGGAAACGCTGTCGGGGGCGAGTGATACGAGCGATCTAGGACAGTCTATCTCGGGATCATTCGGACTACTACAATGTCAGTATGCGCTGAGGAATGTAGTAGGACTGAAAGCACAATACGAGACTAGTGTTTGTATTACCATGGATATGCTGTGATCTCTGAAACATCCAGCAGTGGAACAATCATTGAAGATAGTTGATCACAATAGCAATGCATAGAATGATACAGTCGGGCTGCGGCAGTAGGGACATGTTGATAGGATGCGAACTACTTTGATGAGAGTTGCGGATTATGTCGTGTGGTAATACAGTGATAGAAGCGTGAGGGAGAAAATGCTGAGAGTCAGGTCACTATTATGAAATATGTTATGTAGAAGGTGGTATAGTAAGGATGCTGATGATTAGGTGGGAATGGTGCAGGAGTGGAGGTTGAATGTGAGGGGGAGTAAATAAGTTGGTTGTAGGAGTAAGGTGTCTAGGGGACGGACTAAGATGAAGTCCTGTGATGTTCGAGGTCTGGTATGGGGAATCACTGAAGATGTGAAGAGCACATGAGCTAGGGGTTGTTGGTGAGTGAGGGATGGATTAGTGCCGCAGTATGAGATTTGCTTTAGTGATTAAGACAGATAGATTGATCCACGATTATGACTAGTCGAAGGATTCATGTTGAGGATTACTCCGGTATGTTAAGACGAACATAACTAGAGAACTACAGAGTGGAGAAATGGTAAATACTACAGGGCAGACTACAACGACTCGACAGACAAAGGACATGGGTAAAATTCCAAATATTAGATAAAGTAGACTAGAGGAGAGCTGATTCACGGACATTAAGCTAGCTGTATGATAGTAGATGAGCGACAGTGATAGTATGTGATCCTCTGATTCTAAGGATTATAAGCTTGTACAAAAAGGCAAAGTTGGTATGAGAAGATGGTTGAGAGCGATACGATACTGGTCCGAGACCATACAAGTGTAACTAGAGGGGTTGTTGGGAACAAGAGGATTCACACGCAGCGCGAATATTAGTCTCTAACACAGTATGATGGATAATTTGTAGCAAAGGCTACTTGAGGGCGTATGCCGAGTATGCCGCAGGTCACATCATGCATCACTATCTTCATGTACAAGAGATGGTATATTAGCGGCGACTACCTACGGGTCATAGTTGTAACGGGATGGAGCATCATGGAGTGCATGTGCGGGCGTAGAAGAGTGTGATATATAATGCAAGGTTTGGGGGAGTGTGAGGCTTTTGCATCCATTGAAACACAAACTGTTACAGACCAATGTGCGTTATCTATGTGGGAGCTTTTACGAGAGTGGGCAAGGATATATGGCAGCACGACTGAAGGTGGACCCAGGACAGAACATGGACATTGCGTGGGGGTCACGTGTCCGAAGTGTAGTCACGTCTGTGGTGGGGCTCACCAATTGATATAATGAAGAAGTGATGGTGTAAGGTGAGTCTAGTGTGCGTTGCGCAGTAAATACGGAGGCGGAGCATCATTATGTTTGATTAGTGTCTATCTATGTAAATATCTGATCGGACAGATAGCGATCGTATATAGTAGTGAGATCTATGAGTATGGCCAAATGATTGACGGTCGGTTTGGGGGGTGGGTAGAAAACGTTTTTGCGTATAGATCACATAGCTTCTTCATACAGCTTAGGTGGGAGGAGAGTAAGTATGATCGGATGAGAGAGATATAAATCACAGACGATATTAGGAGTGGAGGCATGACCAAAGTTCATGGGACGAAGGAAGACATAAACAAGAGGACTATTGATGCTGGTGGAGATAGAGATGTGCTGAAATATATGGGAGTGCAACATTCAAGGACGATATTAATGATGGAGCAATATCAATTGAGGTGGGTGGAAGAGGGGTGTATATCAGGTGTATTGTGGTAATGGATGAGGATAGTATAACTGTGGTGAGGTAGACGATCAGACACGACAGTAATGAGTCAGCTTTCTGGGTGGGGTAGGAGCGACAACGGTACTGGATGGTATGTTTCTACTACGAGGCGATCGTGGTCACGTACTAACTAAGAGAGGGATAGAGAGACTCGATACGAGAGCTGTGTGGATGCTGAGAAGTGACGGTGAGGGAGCGAAATAACGAGTCGACTAGAAGATAGTTGGTAGGATCACGCGAAACACAGAGAGATATATGTATGAGAACGGAGAGTTGATGAAGATGGTTGAAGAGACTGGAATAGTGGGTAGGGTGGCAATGCACAGTCTTGAGTCGAAGGTGTTGTGGTTGTAGGGATATATAGCTAATCGATATAATGTGTTACATTGTATCACAGATCTAATGTACAACGAGTGCGTGAATATCAGGGACGTTGGGTTGTGCTGAGGTGTGGTAGGAGGTTGAACATTGTCGGGACGTCTGACGACATTACCTGTACAGGGGTAGAGGGCTCTAGGTCAGGATAGTGTACATGTCATACAACTTCAGATACAACTATATTTCATGCGGGATGACAGATTCATAATACGGAAGTGGTTGACAGGATTGAGCGATCTGAGTAGACATGCTGCACAGATGCGTCTATACTGAATGTTATAGCGTTATCACATTCACATTGGCTATGGGAACACATGACTTTTATGAGATGAGTGTAGTTCAAGGAGGGATGGAAGGGGTTGGAGGTAGATTGGGCAGTCACTATTCTCATTACGGACATTAGCGGTAGAGGGCTCCTCTAGAGTGGATGGAATATGCGAGGCACACTAGAGGATGGGTAGATCGACTGGGACACAGGAGTTCAGTAGTCAGATGAGTGCACGGATTGGGAGCATGCGAGGAGTGCATGATTAGGGGTGTGGAAGGGTAGACACATTTGAAGCGGGTGTAGTCTAGGGTATATGGGAGGGTGACTAATAGGAGCAGGTCGAGAGTAATGAGATATACACAGGGTCTGAACTATGTGTCGGGGACACACTTTCTTCAATATGAGAGGAGGGGGGGGAGACGGCGAGGGAGACGGGTTACTTTTTGGGAGAGGTTTGGAATGGGAATAGCTTGATTTCGTAACTGAGGTATAGTGAGCGCGGAATCTGGTAGTGTATATATTCTAGGATGTTTCTTGGAGGGTATTTCTGGTCACGGAGGTATCAGCGTGGTAGTAATATTGAGATCATAGGAGTGGGCGCAGGGAGGTTATGTAGTTAGGTGTTGGCTACAGTAAACGATATGACACACGGTATGTCAGGGGTGGATGTGTATTTGATTTGTTCTTTAGGAAGATCTAGTGAATGGGAGTTCTTGGAGCACGGAGGGATACATGAGTTCTAGCGTGTAGGATTAGGTCATAAATTAGGGTGTCTCTCATAAGTGGGTGATAACAAATCCTCTAGGGCATACTGTTTGGGTGTTGATGACTGTTGGTGGGATTACTAGAGCGTACGTGGATCTATGAAAGTGGGTGCGTGATCTAAGTCAGGGTGCACATGGGAGTCTGGGCTTTCACGGTATATGTTCTCAGGCTGGATGTGAAGGTGAGGTTGGGACTCTAGGTTGGCATTTTGGTACTTTAGCGTGATTGGGGGGTTCGGGTGGGGTTTGTGGATGGTTTTAGGGGGGAGGGTGATGTCACACAAGGAATGAGACACGGCACATTGGGGTAAAGCAAGAGTTTACTGTTGATACACACGTGGGGGTTTACACAGAGTCACACAATTGGGCAGATATTAGCGGGCGGTGTTTAGTGAGACTGTGCGGATGTGGATCTAGGGACGTAACACGTGAGGGTTTTCTAAGGGTCAGAGAAGGGTGTGTCATACACAGGATCTTAGGGGGTGTTGGACAGTGTCAGGTGGGGTTTTGTGTATACGGTTGGTGATAAAGTGTTAGGGGGGGGGGGGAACAGTAGTGTAATTTATGGGGATGAGGATGGACAGGATCCTATAGGAGTACAACTTAGGAGGCTTGGTCGATGGATGGTGAATAGGGTGTTTTGGATTCTAATGGGTTCTGCGGAGGAGGAACGGAGGTGGCATTCATGGGACAAGCTTGACTAGTTGGTGACGGGGTCTGAGGGGTTAGATGGTGACGTGAGATGCGTCTTATGTGAGGTACAGTGTAGGATTCTCTGAAGCGGTAGGTAGAGGGTATACAGGCACAGAGTCATGGGAATGTGGATGGTGGAAACAAGGAAAGAGACGTCTTAGAGGAGGAATATATCACAGCGCTCACCGGGACATATACTGGAACATCATGGTGTGTGGGTATGAACATGTATAAGATGGGACTGGGGAGAGATGAAGTCTGAGGGAGGGTGGGGCTACAGGGGTGATGTGGGAACTTAGAAGGGTGCGGGGCATCAAGGGGCATTTGGTTCAAGAGGGGAGAGTGTGGACGGGTCACGGGGTGATCACTCACCTGGAACTAGGAGGACTCTAGGTGTGAGAAGGGTGGTGTGTGACAGATTATTTCGCGATTGGTAGAGGGCACGGCAAGACAAGTTTTTACTAGAGGAATGGTGTGGGATAGGGATTGAATGGGAGGTCTTGGGATCAGTGTACATTGGTGATGTGTCACTCGTGGAATGAGGTTAAGGGGTGCTTGCGCCCATTTACAAGGGGACTTTAGAGATGGAGAGAGCAAGACCGAGTAGGGTTAAGGCAATCGGAGGGTGCTATGTGGGGGAGTGCGTATTACAGTACTATAGAGGGGGGTGTCTTATCGAGCATGAGCGATAGGGCGGTCACAGTGAACGTATTTCATATTATTCTGGCATTATAGGTTATGGGAACAGTGAATGAGTGTGGGGTTATCAGACAGGCATTGGGAGACGTCTTCTCACATGACAGTTGAGACTGTAGTAGAGCCGGACACACTTGTTGTTGGATTGTCTTATGAGTGGGGGTCTTTCTAGAAGGTAATTGTGTGATTTGAGTAAGGATTTAGAGAACGGTTAGGATAAGGGGGTAGGGGAGATTTAAATAGGCATGGGAGGGGGACAAGAGTTGGGATGAGACATGGTATTAGTTGCACAAAATAAGTGATGAGGAGAACGCACTGTGATGAGAACTTAGGTATGAGTGAGCACATGATGATAGGAGGAGTAAGAGATTGCATATTGTAATTGTGGACAAGTGTGACGTTGTGCGAGCGCAGAGTTGGGATGTGAGGATAGTGAGTGGTACAGCGGCGGTGTATTAGACGGTGGACGAGGGGGAGGGGACGCGTAGAGTAGTGACTTGTTGGGAGTGTTCTCTCTGTTGGGACTTAAGGCATTGGGTTAATGAGATGAAACAGAACAAGAGATGACAGTACTGTTTGGACACACTGGTATGATATCATTATGGGGGTGGAATTATGGCGCAAACACACTTATTGGACGAGGATGATAGGAGGATGGTTGTCACATACGGTTGGTGAATCAATTGGGTGTGTGAACTGATGTCGCGTAATCGTGGCATTGGACAGTACAGGGGTTGTCTAAGAAGTATGAGGAGGGCGCGATGGGCTTACAGATGTTTGGAGATAGAGAATTGGGAAACACTAGTGGAGATTGGAATGAGATATGAATGGAAATATGGGTTGACAGATTTGAAAGAAGATAAGAAGAGTAGAGTAATGATGGATATTGATTAATCTCAGGAGGGGGGATACAGACTTAGGGGGGGGGATATGATGTGATGAGGGAAAGGGGGAGGAAGTGTGGAGGTTAAAGATGGGAGGAATGATGGAAGGGACATGTGTGGAAATTTTTAGCGTGGTGGGATGGGTTTGATAGTTTGAAATTGAGGGTGATTCACTACCTGAACTTCTACAGTTTCCCTAGCCCCATCTACTGTCATTGTTCCTTGATTCCCAAACGGCAATGACTGATTTCATTGTTATACTTGGTGTGGTTATCTTCAGTCTTGTTCCGGAGTTTGAAGAAGTTCAGAAGGTTGTGGTTGGTAGGTTGTATGAGCCTTTTGAATACTTTTTATTTTCAAGGAGTGCCAAATTCTTTGCATGTCCTTATCCCTCTGACTTGTTCAGGATCACTGTCCCTCTTTCAGATACTAACTCGGATTAAGAGTAAACTGGTTTTGTGGATCTCTTTGCCTATGTTGTCTGGTAGAATGCACTTAGTCTTGTGGAAGATGTTGTTGTATTTGGTTCTCTGAGGTTTTGTGCTTGATAGTAAGTATCTGATTATGTTGAGCAGCCGCATAGAAGTGCTAATGATTTGCACTTTAGCTATTCTTATCATCACGGATATCATTAACTTCAGTTTGATACTGCTTCAGAAGTCCAACAAGTGTATGATATGAAGATGTGTGTCTATTTCTTTGATTGACCTTGACAACCGTCACAAATCTGACCATTCTGTTTGAAGTTGTGAACAAATGAACATTCACTTGCATTGTAATAACTTGCAAGTTGTTTTCCTTGGGGGGGGTCAATTCATTCATCAGTTTTATAAAACCTGAGTAATACGACTCTATTGATTCTCCATCCTCGAGAAGTACCCTTCCTAAAATTTCCAGAACAGATTGGTCTTTACATCTTGTACGTTCAATGATTCACCCTGTTGTAGCCTTTCAATGGCTATCCACATCTCATTCGCTGTTTTACAAGCATTAACAGTGGAATAGATATCATCTTCAATACCAGTTAAAAGCAAGAAATGCTTCTTTCCAGACAGAAAGGTTCTTTGTTCTAATGGAGTCATGTTTTAATATGTTTCAATTGTTGTATGTTTTGATATTTCAAGACTTACCTTTCATTGCAGCAACAGCTTAAACTATACACAAGATGGCACGTAGGGACCCATAGTATGCTTTTTCTCAGTCCCTCACCATTTGGTTTCGTGTCAATGTACCGTAGAAAACGTGATCTCCATTGTGAATATCTTCCTGGTCTAAGCATTGGTGGACGATCTTTTGAACCAGCTGCCATGATATTGTTGTGCATTGTATGAAATTCACGTTCACGGGATTTTACATGTCTATGATTAAAACCGATAAATGAATTAACGGGACTTTACAAAATCAATAGAAAACTGTGAATGAATAATCGATTGTGTTTAAGGTTTGTTTGTTGTGAATTGATTGTCTTTTAAGTTCAAGTATGTAAATTAATCCCTTGAGAGTTAATGGTCTAAGGTTGGTCAAAGTAAATCAAGTCTCAACGAAGAACGATTGTCAAATCTCAACCAAGAATGTTGGACAAATCTAAATAGACAAAACGCAGCTTCAGGCAAAACGCAATGAGACAAAACGCAACCTTGGACAAAACGCAAGTTGTCCTTGGCAAAACGCAATGAGCAAAATGCAATGTTTGGACAAAACGCAAGATCTTGAGACAAAACGCAATGAACAAAACGCAAGATTTTGAGGCAAAACGCAATGAACAAAACGCAAGATCTTCTAGGCAAAACGCAAGATTTGTTGCGATTTGGGCAGCATAACGTTTGTACTTGCTTGCAAAAATGGTCTTCAATAAGCAAAACGCAACAACAAAACGCAAGAGCAAATCGCAATGACTTCTTTGAGACAAAACGCAAGAAGTCTTTGGGCAAATCGCAGCGATGAAGCAAAACGCAATCAAGAACACCCCTTCAGTGAGTCAAAACGCAGCCAAGAAAAAATCATCAAACATTCTTGAAAGCTACGAAATGATGTTAAAACCACCTAGTAATGATGCAAGGGATAGTTCTAAGCCCGAAAGTACAAATCTTTAACACCTTTAACCACAAACAAAGATCAAACCTTGATTTTTCTTGCTTTATTTTTCGAACCAAAAAAATAAAACAATCAAGAACACCCCTGCAGCTCTGATGCCAATTGTAGGATCCTGATTATCACTTCATAACATATGACGAATCGAAGAAGAAAAGAGAAGAAGAAATGAAGGTTTTAGAGAGAGAAACTAGTGAGAGAGTTGAGAGAGAATTAGAGAAAAAGAGAAAAATGAAATATTATAAAATGAAATCAACTAACTTTTCCTAGGTGGAAAAGTTACTTATATACCCCGACACATTAAGTGACGTTCGGGATATTTGACTAGGACCCGGGCTCGGGTTTTGCTTGGGATTAAACCCAAAACATATACAATATTAGATTAACTATCGAGCCCGATTCCTGATACTTTCCTATTACAACGTTAACTAATTGATTGACCGAGACTAACATTCATAATGGACGAACTTCATGTTCGACTCAATATTTTGAGGCTAACATAGTACTTCCTAGTACCTTCAGTGTAAATCTCTCATTCATTCCTTGCTCAGGAACTATTATCATCATTTATTGTAGCTCTTCTTGTGACAGTTCATCAGCTTCTTTATCTTTTGGTTCTTCAGCTAGTTCTGAGCTTTCACCAGTCTTTTGCCTCTTAGAACTTTCTTGATCAAGTTCTTCTTCTGCATCCCTTTTTGAACTTCCAGCTGCTAACTCAGGAACTGCTCTGTCAACTTCACTCTCTATTGTTTCACTGCCTTTCAACCAACTCTGCATCCATGTCTACAAATATGTTTACTCTTTTCATTTCTTTCTCAAACAACATCTGGATTTCTTCAAAACTTTTGTTCTTCAATTGAGTGTTCTTGTATCCAGCCATGTTCTTTAAATAAGTAGACATTAGGTTTCTCTTTTGAGTTTTAGTTGGTGGTTTTCTTCTCTGCTCTTCTGCTTTAAGTCTTGCAAAATGTTTCTTTCTTTCATTCATGAGTTCCACAAATAACTTTGACCTTTCTTTAATGGATATCTCTCCTTGCTCCCAACTTAAGATCGATTCCTTAGCTTGTAATTTTGCAGCTAACTCATAGTCTGCATCTATCAAGCTTAACATCCATCCCATTCATAATGTTTGCACTTTACTAGCTTCCCTACTTTCTTCTCTTTCAAGCCCTGGCTTTCTTCATCTAAACTCCGGCTTGAAGTCTCTGAGCTACATCAGCATCATATTCAATTTGATCTTTCTTCTTCTTTGGTTTTTTAGGTTCAACCATCTTTGCCTTTCCCTTGTCTTTTGGATCAATTTGTGGAGGAGGTACTCTTACTCTTGTTCCAGACTTACAAGGCGCTTGCTAGTTTACACCATTTGCCTTTGATTTCTCACTCTTCATCTTCATAAGGGTTTGAGCAATAGTGAGGTCTTCATCTTCAATAGGAGTTGTTGTTGTTGTTGGAGGAGGAGGAGGAGTACTTGGCTCACCAGTACTAACAGATACACCAGCAGTAGTAACTGGTGCACTGGCAGTAGTAAACAGGTTCAACAGTAGTAATATTAATACTGGTAGTAGTATTTGATGTACTAGCAGTATTAACTCCAATATCATAACCATACCTCCCCTGAGTCTCTGAATCCTCTTGAAACTATGAAATCCCTTCATCTTGGTCAATTTCATTCTTCCCCTGTTTGGATGAATCCTCCTGATCACCCAAACTCTTTTCTGCAGAAGACTCTATCCTGACCTTGAATAACCTCCTCTTGAGTTGTGGAGTTCTTGACTTTTTCTTCTTTTCCAACTTCTTGACTCTTTTCTTCAACTCTTGAATTTCCAAAGCTTGAGCATTCTTTACATTCTCCAAGTCAAGAACACCGTCAGACAGTTTTGTACACATATCCATCAATTCCTTAAGTTCTATTCAGATCCGTCATCACTTCCAGGTGTGTTAACTCCTCGGGTTGAGGTGAATGCATAGGAAGTGTTTAGATACCAAAACTTCTCAGACGATACTAGTCTGAGCAATGGTATTTTCATCGTGGCTTCTTGCACCTGGGACTACCACCTGAACTTAATTCCCATAGGAAAAGGATTCATTAGGTTATATGCCGTAATGGGACTTATTTATGTTACCAACGGCCCGCTCTGCATCTAAGTTAGTAGCAATAGTGGCAGCCTTTTCCACATTTTCTCCTCTCTCCTCATGGACATCTCCATAGGCCTACATCTTGGATACATTAAAAATTTATATTTACTATCCAAGTTTTTCACCATACCATCAAAAATCAATTTAAAAAAGTTAAAAGTTCTGGTTGTGGCCAAGCAAATAATGGCAGTTGATATATTGCTACTAAATTATTCCCAAGAAGTTTTCTTAGGGCTAAGACAGTGTAGGATGGTATGGATCAAAAATCTCCACTGAGGGGAAAATTTGCCTTTTTGAAAAGTCAATTTATCATCAGTTAAAACATACCCCATCAGTGAGAGTTGATCAAAAAATTCAGTAGTTGGCAAAACACTAATACCATCTACATCTGCTAATTGGAGATGTCTCCTAACAGATGCTTCAGTAACAGTAAATTCTTTGCCATCAACTGTGGCAGTTATTTCTTGTTCTCCATTATTAACTGTTCTGATAGTAGTAGTCTGCCAAAACGTTTTGATGAGAGAAACATAGATAGTAGGATTCTTAGTAAGATCATACCTTATATGACTACCATTGAGAAAATCTACTATCTCTTGGAACCCTTCACTCCCAGATGGTTTCTTTAGATAAGCAACCATGTTGTGTATGTCGCAGAATTCCAAATTCGCCATTGTTGATTAAGAGAAGTTCGATTAAGGTTTGGGATAGGTTCGTTTATGAGATTATATGTGTTAGACAAAAGCAATTGAGATTATTTGGAGAGAACTTAAGGTTTTAATTGGGCTAATTGAATAAACTTGATTCTTTATCTTGAGAAAGTCTTGTGAGTGAAAGAAAGATTAAGAATCATCCAATTTAAGGAAACCTATAAGCGAAGTTGTTGGCGGAAATATCTCAACGTCTTTATTTAATTAAGGAAAATCTGTTATTCTTCGAACAGTATTAACTTTTGAGGTACCAGTTTTAACCTTAATTCTGTTCCAAAAGGCATTTCCATCATCAATGTTGATTCTCACAAGCTCTCTTTCTGTTTTTAAGCTCACTGTATCTCTCAATTCTTTTGCTCACTGAAACACTCTATCTGTTTTTATTTCACAAATCTCTCTTTCTTTTTTTGAACTCACTACATCTCTCTATTCTTTTTCTCACTTAAACACTCTTTTTGTTTTTGGTTCACACATCTCTCTATTCTTTTAAGCTTACTTTTTCTCTCTATATATTTTTGCTTTCTCTTAAATCTCACAGTATTAATTATAACAGCAGTAGTAATTATACTTACCAAAAGTAAGTTAGGCCAACAATACTAACTTGAAGTTCATCATTAGCTACTATTCCATTCCAGTTCAAGCATCATTTCTGCTGCATATTAATATAATTAACCTCCCCTTAATCAATGCTTCAGAGGTTATGCATTCCAATACTTGCAATTAAATATTGAAATCTGCCAACATCAAATGCTTTTGTGAGGAGATCTGCAACATTCTAATTTGTAGGAATCTTAATCATCTGTATAAGCTTCTTCTCATTTGAATCCCTGATGAAGTGATGTCTAATCTCAATGTGCTTAGTCTTTGACTGAAACACTAGATTCTTAACTATGCAGATTGTGCTTTCATTATCAATGAAAATCTTGGTATTCATGAAGTTGTATCCATAATCCAACATTTGATTTTGAATCCAGAGTACTTGTCCACATCAACTAGCAGCAACTACATACTCTGCTTCAGTAGTAGAGTTGACAACTATGGTTTGCTTCTTGCATTGCCATGAAATAAATCTTCTTCCAAGAAATTGACAACCTTCTGTTGTGGATTTTCTGTCTAAACTAGCACCAGCATAGTCACTATCAGTATATACTTCCAAGTCAAATGGTGAGTCCTTAGGATACCAAAGGCCTAATTTAGGTTGACCTTTCAAGTATCTAAAGATTCTTTTCACAGCATGAAGATGTGAAACTTTAGGTGTGACTTGAAATCTTGCACAAGTACATACAGCAAACATTATATCAGGCCTAGAAGCTGTTAGATACATCAATGATCCAATCATTGATCTATATAAGTAAACATCAACATCTTCAGCTTCTGCATCCTTGAGTAATGGCTTTGAAGTTTCCATAGGTGTACTTGTTGTCTTCACAGTTGAGAAACCAAACTTCTTCAAAATTTCTTCCACATACTTGTCTTGACT
The DNA here is from genome assembly GCA_026074375.1 of Tanacetum coccineum. NCBI lineage: Eukaryota > Viridiplantae > Streptophyta > Magnoliopsida > Asterales > Asteraceae > Tanacetum > Tanacetum coccineum. Next base: position 43,938 of record BQNB010018488.1, on the reverse strand, counting down.
TATGAAAATCCCATCATTTTTCTGTGTCACTTGCAGTCCCAAGAAGAAAGTGAGCTCTCCCATAGAACTCATCTGGAACCTTTTATGCATCATCTTTTCAAACTGAGTACACATCTCCTTCCTTGTAGACCCAAAAATGATATCATCAACATATACTTGAACTAGTAGAATATCACCTTTGACTCTTTTAATAAACAAAGTCTTATCTATCTGTCCTCTCTTAAATCCATTGTCCAATAAATAGGTAGATAGAGTCTCATACCAAGCTCTAGGAGCTTGATGTAGACCATATAATGCTTTTTCTACCTTATAAACTTTGTCAGGAAACTTTGGATCTTGAAACCCTAGAGGTTGACAGACATAGACTTCCTCTTCAATCTTGCCATACAGAAATGCACTCTTCACATCCATCTGGTACACAACAAAGTCTTTGAATGAGGCATAGGCTAAGAATAGCCTAATTGCATCAATTCTAGCAACTGGAGCAAAAACCTCATCATAATCTATTCCTTCTTCTTGAGTGTAACCCTGTGCAACCAGTCTTGCCTTATTTCTAATCACAATACCTCTCTTGTCTTTCTTGTTTTTGTACACCAGACTGCATATCACCAATCACATGATCAAGTGAATGATCTTTATGGATTCTTGTATTTGGAGTAGAAGGAACTGGATATGTGGTAGCAATGTTGCTCAAATCCAGTTTTGATTCATCACTAAAGAAATCAGCATATGTGGATTCAAGTGGAGCAGTAGGAACTGTTGGACTAACAGTATTAATATTTAGACTACCAGTATTAAAATTTATATCAGCAGTATTAATACTTGGCCCAACAGTATTAACATCTTGAGCACTATTTTTAGTCCTTTCTTAATCATCAATTCCACCTTCATCATCCTTCTTTCCAGCATCATTAGAAGGTTGTGGTTCATCATTGCTAGAATTCTTTAAAGAAGAGTCAAATAGTGAACCATCTTTCCATAGTGGCATCAAAATGTAGTCTTGGCTAGATCCTGTCTCCTTAATAGAATGATATGTACCAGCACTTTCTTCTGTACCTATAGAATCATTAGAATTTGTACCCGTAACAACTGGTACATAATTCATTAATTTTGTTAGAACATCAATGTCAAACAGCCACTTTGGTCCATCACCTGCAATAATAGGCTTATCCTCCAAGAACCTAACATGAAAGTTTTCTTCTACTTTCCTAGTTCTAATGTTGTATACTCTAAAAGCCTTACTATTCAATGAGTATCCAACAAAGAATCCATCATCAGACTTTCCATCAAACTTGACTAAATGATCTAAAGTATTAAGAATGGTAACATGACACCCAAATGGTTTCATGAAGCTTAGAGAAGGTGTTCTACCTCTAAATAGTTCATAAGGGGTCTTGTTATGAGGCTTAACTACTAATACCCTATTATGTACATAGCAAGCAGTATTAACTGCTTCAGCCCAAAATGTAGTAGGTAACTTAGAGTCAGCTAACATGGTTCTAGCAGCCTCAATTAGTGTCCTATTTCTTCTCTCAGCAACACCATTTTGCTGAGGAATACTAGCTACACTAAATTCCCTCTTAATGCCTTTCTTTTCACAAAACTCACTCATAACTCTATTTTTGAACTCTGTTTCGTTGTCACATTTGATTATCTTTACTTTCTTATCAACTAGATTTTCTATCTGAGTTATAAAGCTCTTAAGAATGCCACTAGTTTCATCCTTAGATGCTAAAAAGAAAACCCAAGTAAATCTGCTATAATCATTAGTGACAACTAGACAATATTTTTTATTCATTAAGCTGCTCACAAAAGTTGGACCAAACCAGTCCATATGCAACATGAATAAAGGCTAGGTAATGGAGTTCTGAATTTCGGACTTACAGGAGACTTTGTGTTGTTTTCCTTTAAGGCAAGCAACACAAGTTTGGTCCTTTTCAAAATGTTTTATAAGTAAACCTTTCACAAGGTTAACCTTAACAAGTTTATTAATAGTTTTAAAATTTACATGACCTAGCCTCATATGCCATAGCATTGATTCATCAAGTGTGGCCTTTGCAACAAGACAAGTTAAACTCTCTTTAGGAACAATATTCTTCATATCAACACTGTACATATTGTTCTTTCTAGGAACTTTAAGTAAAACCTGACTTTCATCAGCTAACTTAAAGTCAGGAGACAGAACAAAACATCCAGTGTCAGTAAAAAGAACACTGTTCTTTTTGTCACACATCTGTGAAACACTAAAAAGGTTAAACTGTAACTCCTTGACAAAGTACACATCTTCAAAATCAAGTTTACCAGTTTTAAGAGTTCCTTTACCAGTAATTCTTCCTCCTTTGGCTCCTCCCCCAAATGTAACATATCCTCCATCAAATTCCTTGAAGTCTGAGAGATAGGACATGTTGCCTGTCATGTGCCTTGAGCATCCACTGTCAACATAGCCTTGATCTTCTTTTTGTGGATGACCCTGCACATAAAAATAAGGAAATTAGTTTCCTTTGGGGACCCAAGCCATCACTGACTTGGATCTGCCTCGTGCATCAACATAATTATGTCTCTTAAAAGTAATTGATGCACTATTAAGTTTGGTAGGTCTCCAAACCCAACATGCTGAGGCCTTAACAGCATTAACCTAATTTTCCCTGACAGCATTAACTACTGCTGAATTTGGCCTAGCAGTATTAACTGCTTTTGGCCTATCAGTATAAAAACTTCCCTTAGTAGTATTAACTTTTTGGCTAAAATTTTTATTAGTTAATGCTGTTTTTATTTGATAGGGCCTCTTTACAGTTGATTGTGCCGATTTAAAAAAACATGACATTGGTCTAGCACTATAAACTGTAGTTTTGGGATGGGTAGTATTAATATGCCTAGCAGTATTAAGTGGTCTTAGGCCAGTTTTCATTAAAACTGCTCTTGGAACTATGTTCCTGTAAGCACTAGGGTGGGCCTTTTTAGCAGAATAATTGTAATTCACCCTTGTATAATTACTCCCGAATACCACCCTTTCCCTTTAATGGTAATTGCAGTTAGCCTGCACATGGTCAAAACTTTTACAAACAAAACAAGCTTTATTGTACATCACAAAGTCACTTCCTAGTTGTTAGGACTTCTGATTATTCCAGTTTCTTTGATTCCCCTAAGACCTTGTGACATGTACATTTCAGCATACTTAACTGGTTTCCTAACTGATTTTTCTTGTTGTTTAGATCTAACAAATTCTATCTTAGCATGAAAAAAATTCTCTTCTCTAACTTATCATTTGACACTAATTTCTCAACTAATGGGGCATCAGGAGATTTCCTAATCTCATTAGAAATACCTTCACTAACACTCTTACTAGTCTTAGGTCCATTGCCTTCAAACTCAGGTTGTTGAAACTCCTCTAGACCAGAGTTAGACAAATCAAGGTTTAGGGGTGAGAATAACCTTGTAAGGGGAGGTGGTACTGCATTATAGCTTACAAACCCCACACCTTTTCTACTATTATCAGTTATCTGACTTCTTATTAATTTGTCTAGACTCTTAGAAGCATTATCAATTTTTTTAATTTTAAGTTGAATGCTTTTTTTTTGCTTAATCTTTTCTACCACTTTTAAGCATATTAATTTCTGAGCCTTTATATGAGATATCTCTTTTTAGGAAAGCAATTTGCTCATAAAAAATAACCTCATTCTTTTTGTAAAACACAAGTTGCTCTTCTATAGATGCTAACCCTCTTTTATAAGTAGCTAGATTGAACTCAGATTTGTTAAACTCTATTCTTAAATTATCAAGTTGAGTTTTAAGAGTTTCAAAGCTTTTTAGACAGGTTTTTGAACAAGTTTTATTATTATGTACCTCAGAGTCTGAAAAAGCCATAAGAGCCATGTCTATAGGGGCTTCTTCATCTGCCATAAAGCTCCAGTCAAAACCAGCTCCATTAATAGCCACCATAGCTTTAGAAGAAGTTTCTTCCACATTTACAGTCTTTCTAAAGCTATCTTGATTCTAGTTCCTGATATCTTGGTTCCTAGGTCCTCTGCACTCCCTTGCAAAGTGTCTTAACTTATGACAGTTGAAACACTTCACCTTTGACTTGTCATATCCAGCTGTGTCACTCCCATTGATAATAATCATTCTACCAGTTTTCTGGAAAAACTTTCCTGTCCTCATGCTTAGCAATGCTAACTGCTACTTCAAATCCATCTCTTCTAAGTCATCTTCATGGATTTGTTCAAGGTCCTCATGTACAAGTTGAGACCAGTTTGGTTGATTGGCTAAAAAGGCATAAACAGTAGCATCACTTAAGTTAGCAGTACTAACTTGAGTACTAGCAATGCTAACTTGAGTGCTAGCAGAGCTAACTTGAGTGTTAGCATTACTAACTCCATCAGCAGTATTAACTTCATTAGTACTGCTAGAGGATGACACAAAGGCCATGTTCTAAGAACTTGAGCTTGAGCTTGAGATTGCAATTCCTTTAACTTCTTGTTCAACAATTTTGAAATTGTTGTAGAGATCATCAAAGCTCATTGTGTCTAGATCAGGTTTATTTCTCCAGGCCACAACATGAGTATTCCATTCAGAAGGCAGACTTTTTAAAAATTTCAAATTGAGATCTTCTTGTGAAATATTTTCACCCAATATAGCCAGTTGACTTACAATCTTCTAAAGCCTATTAAAAATAGAGTCAAGAGACTCTGTGCTTGGAGCACTAAAGTTTTCATACATTTGCTTCAGAAGAGTCTTTTGAGTCTTCTTTGTGGCATCATTACCACCAAATCTTGTTTGTATAGCAGCAAAGAAAGTCTTGTCATCCATGTACTGATTAAATGTCAGTAGATGTTCATTTGGAAGTGCCATCAGTAACATGCTTCTTGCCTTTAAGTCATTCTTCTTTTGAATCTTTTCATCAGCAGTTACAGGACCTGGTATTAGTGTAGTTGAGGTACCTTCAGTATTTGTTGTTGTTTGAGCCGCTGGTTTGAATGAGTTTCCATTCTCTATGACATCCCATAGAGCATAGTCTTGTACTTAAAAGTATTGCTCAATTCTTAGCTTCCACATCTCATATTCACCCTGTTTGAGAATGGGCAATTTTGCAGTAGTATTTATTTGAGCAATTTCTAGATCCATCACTTTCTTGTGTGTAAAAGATTCTTCTTGTTTGTTTCTTATAGATCAAAGTTTCAGAACACAAGCTCTGATACCACTTGTTGATCCTAAACTATGATTGATTCTTTAGCTTGTAAAGAGTATGTTAACTTGGATAAATCCAAAATAATAATGGTAGAAACTTTGTGTGTATATTAAAGAGTGTGCGGAATCTACTCTTTAATACTTAGAAGAACTATAAATGTAACAGTAAATATGACTGAACAAAGATATAACAAAAAGCTTCAATATTATTAAGATCAATAATACGAGTACTCTGTCTAGTACTAGGGTTTACAACCTTGAAGATATGCATGCAACTCTATAAAATCACACCTAACATCATAACCTAGGATCTCCTTTTATATACCAAGGAGTCATTTACAAGATAACTATAAATCTTCTAAATATTTATCTTATACGAATCTTTCTAATAATATAAGATATACACAAAATAAACTAATACAAATCATATCACACGTCTTTATCTCTTCAGCAATTGTAATCCTCCATCAGTAGTGTTAAGTTTACATTGACAATACTAACTCAACTCCAGCAGTACTAACTTCAACTCTGCCAGTACTAACTAAGCTTTGCAGTACTAAGTGTGAGAAATTTTAATTCCCAACATATATCCATCGCATTGATGAAGAAGCAGCAATGATGAATCTGAGTGGATGATTTTGAAGAATATTTGCCAGGATTCTGTTCTCATCTGGACACAACGGATTTTCAAGATCAACCGTCTTGTTGGCATCTATAAGATCATATCTTTTATTTGGAGGACATAATTTATCTTGATGAACATCAGTTGGACTTTGTGATTGTGTCATGATGATTACTGAATGAGTGAAGATAAGAGGTTAGATAAGAATCAATTCATTTGACATTTTTGTCTCTTTCCGCTCTGTCTGTTTTATATGTTCTGGCAATTCTTTTTAAACATATCTTTGATCAGTTTCTTTCTCATGTGCTTATACTTGCTTCTTCTAGCACATGCCATACGTTTTATTCGTATTTTTCTTTTGATTTATCTTTTTGTGTGTTCTGGCAATTTTTTTTCGAACACACTTTGGATTTGCTTTTTCACGTATGGTTTTTGTCTCTCTTTCTGTTTAGAATATCCTTACCAGAAATTCTTTGTGAAATGATACTCTTTTAAGAATGATGAAGATACTCTTTGATTTTGAATAAGACTTAATTTTGAGAAATTTAAGAGATATCATTCAATATTCTTAAAACCTTTTGTGAAAGAGTACCATTTTTTCTTTTCAAAAACTCATTTGTGCAAAAGCAACTGTTTTGGATAACATAGAATCCGTCAAACTCAATTCATCAACTGAATGGTCACTAAGTCACTCACTCCTCATTCTGTTCGTTGCAGAAAATGGTCGAAACCAAATATGACTTAGACCACTTAAACAATTGAGAATTAAATAATCAGACTCTTGTTAACTTGACATTCTTGATTGTTTGAATATTATACTATGTAAGCAAACACATCTGATTCAACAACTGAATGGTCACTAAGTCACTCACTCCTCATTTTATTCAACGCAGAAAACGGTCATAACCGGACATGACTTAGACCACTTAAACAATTTTGTGTTACTTTTTTGACAAACATTTAAAGTTCACCTTCACATGAGAAATTGATCGTGATATAGACATTCGAGCTTTAGACAACACATTTAGACAATTATCATTAACACACACTAAGTCTAATAAGCCCCTTCCTAAAAAATTTATGCATATAGCAACAAATTCGACATCTCCAAAATTGAAATTTGAGTTTTTCAGGTTTGACCTCCGAGTTTGACCTTTTTAGTTTTGTCTCTTCCGAGTTTGACTCTTCCAAATCAAATTCTTCAAAAATAAACTTGTTAACACTTATTTCCATCAAATTAAATCTTATTAGTTTATTCAAACCTAAAAAGTCCGTTTTATCCATTTTAAACCATGTTAGTCATGTTTTACCAAAATCGGAACCCTTTCGAGTTTGACTGTTCGATTCAAGTTTGCAATTTTTGGAGATTTAACAACAATTTTTGCAATTAATTACACACAATCATTATTATAAGCAACAATAAACATAAATCAATCATTAATTTCTAAAAGCCCTAAACTCAGAAACCCTAAATTTTATCGAGTTTGAATTCGATCCTAAGAACATCAAAAGATCCATTTCTAAAACCTGTTTAGCATTAGATTACTTACGTTTGAGAAAAGAAGAAGGTAACAATCGTTGTTAATGAACTGAAAATCAAAGATCTTGATTTTCTTCTTTCTCGATTTGAAATTCGGTATAAAGAAAAATAAAAAATGAAATTAAAATCTTATTTATACTATCCAAATTTGCAAATATGGAATTTGACAGTTTCAGTCTTTGGATTTTGTTTTTCCGAGTTTTTGTTTGAAAATGACAATCTTAACCCTTGTAGTTTTAGTTACTGATTTTTATTGCCAAAATTTTTAAAAACTCCCCCTTGAAATATGATCTCTTTGCATAGTTAGGCCTTGAATGAATTTTTCTTCTTTTTTAAAGTCCAGATTTTCACAAAAATGAAAAACTCCCCCTCGAACGTATACCCTTTTTATAAAAACTATTAAATATTTGAGAGATCATTGTTTTTATACGTGAATTTAAAACTCAAGGGATGTACGTGAATGGTGTTTACAAAACACATGTTTTGACAAAAATAACTCCCCCTCAGATCATGATCCAGTTTGAACAAATGAAAGTATGTTTGAGGAAAATATCGAATCGTGAATCGGATGAGAAGACATGTGAATTTTGTTTAAATTATGTTTTTGATTTTTCCATTTTTTTGTATTTGATTTTTGATTTTTAAAAAACATGAATAAAATCTTTTTGGATTTTTTTTATTTTGTTTTTGAAAAATTAATTTACAATGTTGATGTATGATCTTTTTCAAGAAGATAACTTTGTCAGACTTTTCAACTGTGTTGGAGTCATACATCTCATACCAATGCGATGAACTAAGTACTCAAAGTGTTCTTTTGGAAGAGCTTTAGTAAATAGATCCGCAAGTTGGTATTTAGTTCCGACAAAGTATAATTCCACCGTACCCTTTTCAACGTGTTCTTTAATAAAATGATATCGCGAATGCTGAACCGGATTGCATGAGATAGCAATAGCGCTTTTCGAATCGCAATACATCAGAATTTTGTTGTACTTGTGTCAATAGTCCACTAGTTATGTACGCATCTAAATGACTTATGCACAACATGCAGACAATGACACATATTCAGCTTCAGTAAAGGACATCGCAGTACAATCTTGCTTTTTCGAACTCCAACTCACAAGCTTTTCACCTAGAAATTGTATGCCTCCTGAAGTGCTTTCACAGTCGTCTTTACATCCTGCATGGTCTGCATCTGAATATGCAATTAGTTCAAATCCGGAATCCTTCAGATACTATAGTCCCATGTTATAGGACTGTCTTAGGTACCGAAAGATCCGTTTAACCTCTTTAAGGTATTTGACCGTAGGACATGCTTGATAACGAGCACAAATAAAGGTGGAAAAGGCAATACCGGGTCGACTGGCTGTGAGATACATTAGCCCTCCAATCATTCAACGATACGTCATTTGATCAATTGGAGTACCTTGTAAATCAGCATCCAGTTTCTCAGTGGCCATAGGTGTGCTCATGGAGACACATTCATCCATACCATGTTTCTTTAAAAGCTCAATAGCATATTGTAACTGACTTTGGAATATTCCACGGGGTGATTGATGAACTTGAAGTCCAAGAAAGAACTTGAGTTCACCCGTCATAGACATTTCAAAGTTACTTTTCATAAGATTTGCAAATCGTTTTGAAAAATCTGGATTTGTGGAACAAAAAATGATATCATCGACATACACTTGAACAAGTAATATGTCTCCCCCGTGATGTCGTGTAAACAAAGTTGGGTCAATAATACCTTTAGTAAAATGGTGTTCAATCAGAAAAGAAGTCAGTTTATCATACCATGCTCGTGGAGCTTGTTTAAGACTGTATAGTGCTTTCTTTAACCTGTAGACATGGTCTAGAAAGTCTGGATTGACAAATCCATCAGGTTGGCTAACATAAACCTCCTCTTGAATTGGTCCATTGAGAAATGCAGTCTTAACATCCATCTGAAAGATTGTGATGTTTTTATGTGCATCAAAAGCAATGAATATTCGAACGACTTCAAGACGAGCAACTAAAGCAAACGATTATCCCCAATGTATCCTTAGCATCTCGTGCCTCATTGACCCGAGAAAACATGCTTTAAAATGTCAACATAAAGTTCGTAAATTCATAGGTTTATGTAAAATATAATGTAGGACCGCAAGATTTTCCCTGTGATAATGCAACAGATGCAAACATCACAAAATGTAATTACGTTTCCCTAAGCTCATGACACTGAAGCTTGACATGTGTGATTTGCAATATAAATAGCCAACATATCCCTTAATGATGTTCTAACCCGCAACATCCCAAATCCGACATGGTATACATCTGTTGTCCGGTAAACCGGCACAGTGAGCGCTACTCACCCGAACGGGGATGTCAATCCCAAATAGATCTATTTATAACATTCGCGCTCACATAAAATAATTGATAGTTCATGATAATGGGCTCAAAGGGTTATCGCTACTTAGGCAAACACGTAATCATGTAAAAATGTACACTTGCGTCCAATCGTAAAACAATGCAAGTTTCACACCCCAAAAGTTGTAAATCATTGATATAGTAAAACATGAGGCTATAAACTCACCTTAGTGAATGAACTGAAGTATATGAATCAAGTGAATGAAAACGTCACGGATATGACCGTATGCAACCTAATTAAATATAGGTCGTATAAGTACTAAGTACTTTGAATAACTAATGCCACATATAATTCTATATAGTTACATCACCACCTAAAAGTGTTTGTTTAATTTATAAAATTAAACAATTTAATTTGTACTTGTAAAATAAATGTTCATGTATTTGTAATTGTAAAAATGATATACTTGTCCAGCAATTTGTTATTTGCCAAAAATACTTGATCTATTATTTATATAATTTCATAATATAAATAATTTAATTATTTGAGAAAATAATATTTATAAGGTTAAAAAAAACGTTACAAATATCACTTTTAGTAAAAACGTCGTATCTTTCTTGTTTTAATCCCGTTTTTAACGTTCTTTATATGTATGGAATCGTATTTGAAAAATAAAATCAAATTTTACATTTATGTTGTTATGTACTGTTATTAACAGTAATAGTAAGTGAAAATTTATAAAAGTACTTTTTATAAATTTTAATTAGTGAAATCGTATATTAATTGTATCTCATTCGTTTTAATTCGATTTTTAGTAATTCTTATGTCAACGTCTTCGTAATTAAAAGCTTTATCCAAGAAAATTATTTCCCAACATCCCACTGTTATGAACAGTAGCATGTTTTTATAAAAATACTTTTTGTCGTAAACTTGTCAATATCGTAACTTCTTCATTTTAAATCCGTTTTTAATGTACCTTATAGTTTTGAAATCCTCATAACTTGTAATTTTTTCATAAAGATGAAGCTTCATATTATTCAGATTAGAAATTTTTTGAGTTTTATAAAAGTATGCTTTAATAAAGATACTTTTACATATTTAATTACTTAAAACAGTAAAAATCCATAACTAGTTCAATTATCCATCCGTTTTTCCAAGTTTCTTATATTTTTGAAATCACAAAAATATGTACTTTTAAGGAAAAATATAAAACATTCTGATTAGGTTCGAATTTATATAGTTTTTATAAACTTAGTTTTATAAAAACACTTTTATACACATTATCTCGTAAAAATCATAACTCCTTCGTTATTTATCGGATTTTCAAGTTTCCTATATGCTTACAATCATTATGAGATGTACTATTTTTATTAAACGTAAAAATGAATTTTATAGGGTTCGGATGAATAGTAATATTTAAAAGTTTAATTAACTTGTTTTATACACTTTTAAACTTAATAAAGTTACCACAAGTCAAATAATTTATAATTACTATCCATTGTGTTATAAATTAAATCCCGAATAACACGTGTTCCATCATAATAAGTCCATATTTTCCAAGAAAATTGTCCAACATATTTATTTACTTATCTAAACTTTATAAATAAATAAATAAATAATCATAACTTGACAAATAATTATATAATTTATCCATGGCTTGTAAATCCTTGTTTTAAACATAATAACATATTTTAAATATCATCTTATTCACAAATAAAATTTATTTCGTGTATGTATGTACAAGTTTTTATTTTATATTTTCATAAATAAACTTAGGTGATGATTTAACTATACACAATTATACAAAACATAAAATTAACATATTGAAAAGATTAGGGTTCTTAGAAGACCTTAATGAAGATGTGTGATATAATACACAAGCAAGACCCCAAGTTGTATAACGTCTAATTCTTCCGTTTTTCCCACCCCCAAAAAAAAAAACCCTAACTTTACCAAGAAACCCTAATTCTTTCTTGCTTGCTTAACCCCTTTAATTTACCAAACCAAGCTTCCAAGACACCTTGTATATGCTTAATAATAACCCTTTGAAACTTGTCTAGCTTTAGGAAAATTAAAAACTAAATGAAATGTTGTGTTGTGTGTGAGTCCGTGTGTAGGATGTGAATAAAAGAGGGTTTTGTGTTTAAACTTTGCTTGGAAATGTTAAGTGTGTGTCTCTTCCACTTTATGACTACTATTTATAGCCAAGCAAGCATGAATACCATTCTAGTGAAACCAACAAATGGTTTTTAGTGTTCCTCATGTTCTGGTTAAGGGAGCACCGAGAGAATAATTTTATGGTTTTTAATTAGTTTAGGTCTTGTAAGAGTAGGGACAAGTATGGTGTGTCTTTGCTTTGTGTAAGAATGAAATGACTAAGGCCTTTGCACGCTTTTCTTGTCCGCATTTGTATCTTTGTTGGGCATGTTATACGTGAAGCATCAAAGGAAGGAACCAAAAGATAAATAAAAGTGATGGTTTGATCCATTAGATAACAAGAATAATAGTTTAAGTATGTTAGTGGATAGTTGTTGGCTTATTTGATTTAATTTCCAAATGTGTATGAATTGTGTTCTTTGAGTAACTTGAACCGAACATGGGGAGTTTAGGGAAGGTATATGTGCTTAGTTTTTAGGTCTTTATCCAAGGGATAACATATAATGTTGTTTAAAGGTGTTATTGGAGCATTGTTGGATTTAATTTCAAGTATAGTGTTGTATATTAGCAAATTTCGTCTAGGGGCTGAAATAGACAAAGGTTTATGAGATTTTTAAGTATTATGGGTATTATTGGGTATTTGTTGAAGTGTAGGTAGGTTTATGGTTTGCCATGCATGCAAAAGTGTAGTTTTATTGCGTTACGTAAACGTTTTATGTAACCAATAAATATAAAAAGCATAAAGTTATAAATTATTATCCAATAACTTATAACACTTACTTGACGTAAACATTTAATTGTTTGATGCCCGTTCACGTTAAATGATCATTTTTAACTTACGCGATTTAGCTTAATGGTAAAAATTAAAAGTAAACGCGCAAAAGCGTAAAAATAATTAATTGAACAATTGAAGTCGTAAATGACCTGAAAATGTGAAATGTTACAAACCCAAAAACGGGTGTTTTTTAGAAGGATGTCCGTTGATAGAATGATAATCAAGTTGTGATAGCAACATATCGAGAAGATGTCTTCCCTTGTTCATGTACCGGTGTATTAAAGATGTTGATAAATTCGTCTTCTTCAACTTGTGCATTTTCTTTCTGAGTTTCCCTGCTGATTTATGTTTCTCATATATTGACAAATGGTGCTTGACATGGTAAGTTCAGGTGTTGTTTGAATGTTCAATGGAGGTGTATCTGCAGCAACGGTTGTTGAAGTAGATTGAGTTGTGTTTTGTTGTTGACGTGGATTAGGTGCATCAGCAGCAGTTACAACGGAAGACTTTGACACAACTGGAGTAGTTCCATTGAGTAATTCATCGAACATCAGACTAAATAGCAAATCCAGCTCATTTGACGTTGTTACTATCTCAACCGCTTGAGGAACATTTTCTTGACTTTGGGGATCGGGACTTAAACTGTCTTGTTCAAGTGTCGTTGTCGGACATTTTGGAACGAGATCAGAACTGACGTGATCTGACGCCATTTGAGGCAATTCGTCAAAGTTAACATGAATGGTTTCAACTATCACTCTTGTTCTCTTGTTATATACCCTGTAAGCTCTTGACCGAGTAGAATACCTTACAAAAATACATGCATTACCTTTTTTTTTCATCTTGTCAAGATTTTCACCATCTCTGACAATGTAACATAACGAGCCAAAAATGTGAAAGAATTTTACAGACGGTTTTTGGCCATTGATGATGTGATAAGGAGTTTTCTCATGTCGAGGAATTACGAGTGAACGGTTTTGAGTAAAACATGTTGTGGCAATTGCTTCAGCCCAAAAGAACAAAGAACTTTAGCGGCGCTTAGCATTGTTCGAGCAGCCTTAAGAAGAGTACGGTTTTGTCTTTCGACAACGCCATTTTGTTTAGGTGTTCGAGCAGTTGACGTTTGGTGTTCAATCCCTTCTTGAGCAAAGTATGCATGAAGAGTTTTATTCAAAAATTCCATGCCTTTGTCAGTTTGAACTGTTCTAACCTGGCTTTGATACCACATATTATCCCAAATAACTAAGATCCAAACACAACTAATATGCTATACCAATAAGCCATGAAACATGAAATAAGTAAAAGAAGAAAAAGGGAGAAGTTTAGAGATAGAAAGCTAGAGAGAGAAAGAGAGGTGGAAGATTACACATAGAACAGATGGCAACCAACACCCTTCACCACATGAGGTAAAGGGGTATCTATACTTCTAGTCTCATACCTAGGCGTATGGACTATTATCATGGGCCGGGCTTGGCTTGTGTTAGGCTTTGAGCCCGACACATAGACAATATTAGCTTAAAGTCCAAGCCCGTTGAACCCGACTAGCCTATTACAATACAAGACTAATTATTACAAAGACGACCGACGACATTCTTGTTTGACTTGTATAAAAATAAGGCTAACAACAATGTTAGTTTAATGTATGACAATTAATGTTTAAATGTCATATAGTTTTACACATTAATCTCGTTGATTATTGTGTTGATGCATGCTTAGATAAACTTGCATGCTTATATCTATATGTCTTATGCATCTAGGTATATATTTTCTCACACTAGTATATTTTTCTTCGTGTCTGTGTCACAAATCTAAAAAGTTAAAAGAGTCGTAAAATGGTCTTATATCTCCTTGAGTCTTCACTCACACATTCCCTTAATCATCATCTCGCTTTCTTACAAATAATCCACTCTTTTGTCAAGGAAAAGTTAGATTCAAATCTAACACTCTTCCAAGTAGGTTTGACAACTTAAATATTTCATCCGAAATATTCAAGTATCTTTAACTTGTGATTGCAAGCGTTAAAGGTCATATCCGAAAATCCATATTCAAGCCTTTTAACAACATAAGTTAAAATGCTCTCCTTTTCTATTCGACGAAAACAATCTTTCTCTTCGACGAAAACACTCTTTCTCTTCGATGAAAACACTCTTTCTCTTCGATGAAAACACTCTTTCTCTTCAACGAAAACATTCTTTCTCTTCGACTAAAACATTCTTTCTCTTCGACAAAAACACTCTTTCTCTTCGACGAAAACACTCTTTCTCTTCAATGAAAACATTCTTTGTCTTTCGAGAAATTGCGATCATACCACTTTCTTCTCACTCAATCACGCCTCTACAACCATATAGATGGCTAATTCCTTTTATCCACCTTTTCCGTTACCACCTTTAAGACAACCTTATACCTCGTCGTGTGATTGTTCTATGAACCTTCACAATGCTCGAGAAGAGCTACATAACGTCGTGAGTGTAGTTTATCGTACGCTAACCACCATCCGTCTTGACATTGTCAAGCTTGTCGCCTCTATCCTTGTTTGTTTTCTTCTTTATTTATTTCTTTCTTTCGCCGACGAAACACATCGAAGATACATCACCATTTCCTTCGGGACAATGTCCAAAAGGAAACATCTCTATCAAAAAGGTTGCGTTTGGAGATAACCTCGCCGACATTCTTTCTTTACCCCTCAAGGGCGAATCACTAAATTATCTTCGTCTAGGTCTAGGAATGATAGAACA
This sequence comes from Tanacetum coccineum, assembly GCA_026074375.1. NCBI lineage: Eukaryota > Viridiplantae > Streptophyta > Magnoliopsida > Asterales > Asteraceae > Tanacetum > Tanacetum coccineum. The sequence continues at coordinate 28,587 of BQNB010018488.1, read as the reverse complement.
CATTCCGTAAATCCTTTTCTTCTTTTCTATTAGTCTCGATTCTAGTCTATTTTCTATTCCATGCGTCGTGACAACTTAACTACTTCATCCGAAGCAATTTAAGTATTTTTAATTAGCGAAATGCAAATTAAAATGTCACTCCCTTCACAAAATTCGTCAAAAATCAAGCCCTCTCCTGTTGGCGGCCCGACGGCCCCTAAACTTATTCTGGCGGCCCCCAGATATGTCTGGGACCGCCGACAGTAGGCTTAAGATATCTGTCATTTCTTTTTCAAATTATAAAACGAACACCCTCTCTATCTTCTGCTACGAGCTGACGTCTATTCTTCACCCAAACCTCATTAACTATTATTCACTCTTGTTGATGATTACTAGTTATAGTACATCTTTAAACCATCAAGGTAAAATGAAAAATGAGTCTTGAGTCATCCACCAAGTCATCTTTACAACAAGATTCACCATGTAATCCTTCACCACCAACATAATCATAACCTAACAGTCACTTATCACTACTATAACCTATGAAGGATAAACTACCTTTCACAAAGCACAAACCTATGCCCATTATCTCTCAATATATTAATAGGTCATCCTTATATCCCAACATTCACAAGCATCATTGCTTATATTGTCAATAGTCAAGTGAATTTCATCATGAAATGTGTCTCATGCTCAAACACAATACTTACAATCGCCATACTTACATATCCCCTCACATCTTGGTCCTCACTTCTCGTACACCTCTTTTCTTACCTCAAATGGTCTTTCCACATACGGTTCCTCTCTCTTTCAATAGTCTTCTTACTTCTAATAGTATTCTCACTTCTGATAGTCGTCTCACTGCTAAACGTTCCTTTTCACTTCTAATAATTCTTCCCTCCTCTAACATGTTTTCTCACTTCTAAACATTTCTCTCTCTTCTAATAGTCTTGTTACTATTAAAATTCCTCCTATATCTCGTGACAACTTAATTATTTCATCCGAAATATTTAAGTAATTTGCGAAATGCAAATGTCACTCCTTCGCAAAACTTTCCACTTTCTAGAAAGTAAAGAACATAAAGAAGATATTCAATCTTCAAGTGTTATTGTGTCACCATGTTGTTGAGTCTGACATTATTCTTCCACCATGAAAGGACTAATACCTTCCTCATTTCAAATAACCCACCTTTGTTCCACAACATAGTCAACAACAAACACCAAACAAACCTTGAATTTCCAATCGTCCATCTTTGTCTCAACAGGATCACATGTACATCATTGTTAGTGCAAATGATATGTTAATCCTTTCTGACAACCTCGTGTCAATACCTTCCTTCTCTAGTCTCACTCGTCCTTCCTCACTTTTCGGCTCTATGGAATCATTATTATTCACATCCAAGATCATATCGTCTCTATACTTATCTTAATTTTTCCTTTTTATCCTCTTAAAGTATATATCTAGGCATATCTAGCCAAGATATTAAGTGTCATTTGTCTCATAATATTTTCGTGTTAATCAATAAACGAATCCCATTCTTATTTATTAATATTCGGTCAAACCTTAGTCCTTAAACATATGTCTTAAGTCTTTTTATTTTATAAGTTAGGTTATTGATATCAAAATAATGATTGCATGTGTCTAGTTTCTAACTCTATTTCAAAGTGTCACACTTTAGAATACTAACACCTAAAAATGCATGTCTAGTTCCCCGCTAATGTCTTGCTATATATATATATATATGTGCACTTGTCTACTAACTTTGTTTTGTAGCACGCATTTATATCTCGATTCCTTGGTGTCCCAAACAAGGGGGAGCATACACTAAGGGGGGCACTTACAAGCGTCCTACTCATTTAAATTGCATTCATCGAACGTCTTGAGTTTTGATGGTAATTTATTTGATCCATGAATCCGCTAAAGTCACTATGCAAGGAATGTAATTATCATGAGGTGCAATGAGCAAGGGGGAGCTCAAAGATATGTGAGTAAATAACATGGAGTTGGTTAAACCGTGAAGATAGAAGACTTCACTAGGTAGATGCAAACTCTCCTCTTTAGGAAGATAGGATATGGGATCGTCAAATACAATGAAGACTTCATTCATACTCTAAATACTTCACCTCCTCCACCTCAAAATCACCTTCAACATTTAGGTTCTCTTCTCTTACCTTCAATTTATATACTTGAAGTACATACCTTCTTTTCATATCTTCTTCTCATTTCTCACGACCTCGTCTAAACTTTCCAAGAAACACAAAATCACCATCACCTCTATTTCTCATGACTTCTCTTCATACCTCGAACCTATATACCCGGAACACTACCCTCTTTTCATGCCTTCTTCTCATTCATGCAACCTATATACCCGGAGCACTCACTTTCTTCTCATATCTTCTTCTTATACCTCCAACCTATATCTATGTAATACCTTTTGTTTTGACAAAAGGGGGAGAAGGGGTGTCAACGAGTAACTTTTGAACTTTCCTAGGTGTTATAGTTTACATTTTTTATCATCATCAAAAAGGGAGAGATTGTTAGTGCAAATATTACGATATTTAATCTATACGATCTCTTTCTGTTTTGGTGATGACAAACATGTGACTTGTCATACATAACGTAAAGTACGCAAGTTACTCGTAATCACAAATCATCAATGCATATATGCATCAACATCTCTCGACGTCTCAAGTCTGCATCAACACGGACATTTGCCTACACTCGACACAAATCACATAAGGTATGTACAAACAATATTAAACTTGTAGGATAATCAAAGAAATAAGTTTTTGTCTTAAACTTTACATTTTTATAAATATAACAAAACAATTTTTCAAAAATTAATTAGACAAATTATTTTTGAATTATAAAGAATTGTTTTATGTGTTAAATATTCAAAATTCCAATCTGGCCATTTCTCCCCTAAAAATAGGTCAGATTTACACGCAGATAAAATATTTCACACAACAAGACAAAAACATAGCGTCTGTACGGGGCGCCCCCTTAAAATTCCCCAGAGCCGCCCTAATATATCTGGGGCCCGCCACTTGTTCAGACAAATAGGGTTTTTCAGCTCCTAACTATAGTGGGGTCACTTCTAACTATTAAAAAACCTTTTGCAACAAATTCTTTCTCTCTCTAGATCTCACTAACTCTCTCGTAAATCCATTGATCAATTTAACCTTGTTTAATCTTGTTTAGAGATGTGATCCAAATCTTCAATTCTTCTCCTCTTCCCTCAAGTGCAACAAAGAACATTCGTCATCGTCAAGAACAATTGTGTAGTCTAGTTTATCTATGATAACACCCACACCCCCTATGTTCCCTAAAGATCGAGATCCAAGTATTTCCCAATCATTAAATCAGTGGAGAGTATAATCCGAACTAGGAGAATCAATTCGGAAGGTGTTGATTGTGAGTTGTTTAGTAATTTAGCTCAAATTACATTGGTTAAGTGGTATATTGGTTCTAGCAAAGATAAAAGAACTTGAGAATTAGCTGAGTCAGAATAATGTAAGCAACGCGATTTTGGTGTGTTTAGGCCATAAAACCATAGGTTTGTTTATGTTGGGATGCAAAATTAACGGGTTTGGGATAAAAACCAGTAAAAGAAACTCTGAACATCTTGCTTAGTGTCAAAAAAATAATGAAGCAAACAATAATAAAGGTTATACCTCGCGCCAAAATGAAGCTTTTATTATTGAAGAACTCTCGAAGTTGATACTTAAGGGAGATAAGTGGGATAGGGCGAAGGAGGAGCTTCGTGACCGAACCACTAAAACCTCACGTAGTCTGGTATTGCATTTTTCTTTTAACCTTATCGCTTTAACTTATATCTTTTACATTTATTTCTTTACTTTTATAATTGCACCGTGATCATGATTGCGTGGATTGTTGTGAAATATCATATTACTTTATAGTTTTTTTATTTCTTTTGTAAGTAAAATTATTGTAAGCGTGGTTTGTATTGTTAGATTGTATTAGAATTAATACATCTACATATACCAACATTTTCTCATATTGAGGCAAACTTGATTTGTGATATTGATACAATAAGATGTTAAAAGTTTTTAATTGGAAACGTATTCACCCCCCTCTAAGGTTTCCACACAATTGCAAAGGTGAAGGTTATATTGTTAAGCAGTGTAATGCAAAGAAAAGGGTGAAGGATTTAAAATGGTTTACAGCGAGAAGTATGCTCTTGGGTCACAATGGCAACAGAAGCTGGAGTTTAATTTGCGAAGAAGCAGGAAACCATGATGTCACACCCCGCCAATGCGGAAACGCGAGCACGACGAGAAGAAAGGGAACATCAAAAACACTTTGCGTCTATATAGATGAAACTAAAACATGCATAAAAAATAACAAGGTAATCAGACACGCAGTGATCATGAAATACCTCAAACAACCTATCAGACAAATATTCCAAAAACGTCCTGGCATTTAAAATGAAGGCGAAAGTTCATGCCAACGTCATGAACATGCAAACAATTAAACATCGCTAACAATAGCAAACCAATTACATTCATCATTCCCAAAAATAAATAAACGAAATCTAAAATAACAAAAATCTCCGCAGTTGCCTACGTCCACATCTAGCCACTTTTCCTAACTTTAATCTCAGTCCTGCAGAAATACCACTGCAAATACGATGGCTTATAATCTCAACACTAATGGTTTGTGGGTGAGAAAAACATGAGGTTTTTCATACGAAAACTACATAGACTCGAATTCCATTACCTTTAAAATGCAATAACCGAGATTACTGTGGATGTTTATAAAAACAAACACATTTGCCAGATGAAAAATTATGCTTAACAGTAACATAACAAGCTAACAGCAATTCAAATCCTATACTGTACTGCCCATCATCTAAGTGGGGGTGCCACCATCAATCAAACAACAGCAGACCTACCTCAATTCGCATGATCAATCCAATCTTTTCCCTCTAGCTCAGGCCAGAGATACCCGCAAGTAACCCTTGTTAGAAACACGAAAAGTGTCGGTCACTTCCAAGTTGTAACAGGTCTTAGCTCGTAGTTAGTATAATGATTAGATTAGTAATCTAGTCTGGTCCAAGGCCCATAGGAGGCCCATCATAGTCCATGGCCGGCCACCCATGTAATATATAAACCCTACTCCTACATCTTTGAGAGGGTTGTTGTTCATTTGTAACATTTCATCATAATAACACTTCAATCATTTTTCTCATCCATTCAATCTCTAACATCACAACCCACATCATCACTCTGTTCTCGGTTTGGATCATAAGATTACTAGAATCTACAAATGGTATCAAGAGCCATGGAAGTGTGTGTTTTAGTTTTGTTTTGATTTGTGTTCAAATACCTTTACAAAGAGCAAATAGTTATTCAAATTTTTTGGCTATACAATCTTAAAGTTTCATTTTATGTTCCTATATGGTTGTAACACTAGTGTACAAGATTACTTGCAAAAAAACATTCAAATGTGTCTTTTTGAGTTTTGAAAATTTGAGTTTCGTAGTTGTTGGAACCGAACAAGATACTTTGTGTTGGAACCGAACGAGAAGAACCGAAGTAGATAACCGAACTAGAGAACCGAACTAGATTACTATTGTTGGAACCGAACGAGTCGCTTTCTTTGGAATCGAACGAGCATAACCGAACGAGGTTATCTTTGACAATCGAACTAGCAGAACCGAACGAGCTGCTTACTTTGGGAACCGAACTAGCTATTCTTACTTGGGAACCGAACGAGCTATTTTCTTTGGGAACCGAACTAGCTAGGACCGAACCAGTGACAACCGAACTAGCTAGGACCGAACTAGAGACAATCGAACTAGTCAGTCTCTGTGACAGCCGAACTAGTTAGAACCAAGCAAGAGGAACCGATCTAGTGACAACCAAGACAGGACGAACCTAAGAAAAAATAAAAAAAAGGAAAAAAAAAAAAAAAAAAAAAGAGTAAAAAAACAATTAAAAAAAAAAAAAATTAAAAAAAGCAAAAAAAAAAAAAAAAAAAAGAAAAAAATAAAGAAAAAAAAAAAAAAAATATAAAAAAATAAAAATAAAAGGCCGAAAACAAGACAACCGACTAGCAAGTCTCTTTATACAGCCGAACTATACAACCGTACTAGTCAGTTTCTTTGTCAACCGAACTAGTCAATTCCATTTAAGACACATTAACTCAAAGTTTATAATCATAGACGGTTTATTTCTTTGACTTGTAAAATCCCGTGAAACAAACACTTGTTTCCTGTGTTTGTCAAGAATCGTAAAATCCCGTGAGTTTTCAAGATTTATTTCAAGACTCCAACAAACACATACCAAACAAATTTCTTCTCTATAATCGATCGATCATTTGTAATCTTTTTTATACCACAATGACACTCTTGTCGATAAGTCCTTCTTCTAGAATACAAACAAACCACCGATGCTATGAGAAACACTTGTATGATTTCATGGAAAAGCAAAATTGAACTGGTATATGATGAATAGACCATATGGAAGAATATTCTTGCTTTCTGTTGAAAAAGGGCTTACATTTGGCCTTCAATCACTGAGGATGGAGTAACAAGCTTAAGGAATATGTTTGAACTGACACCACTTGAAGCATTCAAGCAGATTGTGACATCAAAGCAATAAACATCAATCTCCAAGGCCTTCCTACTAAATCTATGCGCTTGTGAAGCCAACATCTTGGTTGCAAAAGATCGGGGAAGAGATAAAGCTGCTAATGCATGGAACGTCGTTACGAAACAAGAACGTGAGTGCAATCAGTATGCTAATTCGATAAGTTCATTTACCAGTAAAGGAGAGACGCTACATGATTACTACTTGAGGTTCACTCTTTACTCATTTATGGAACATTTACAAGATGCCATTGGAGCTGTTACAAGTCAACACCAAGTTCATAACACTCTTCCTGATGAATGGATCAAAATGTTACTAAGTCAAATTTGTCAACAGACTTGCACACGACAAATGTTGTCAGACTCATTCTTATCTGCAACAACATGAAAGACATGCAAATGAAGTTCGTTTGATGCATGAACGCAACACTGATCCTCTTGCTTTAGTTGCATCTCACCAATTAACTCAGCCAGCTTATCAATCTCATCTACACACTCACCCAAAGTCTCTATCTCAACTTCATGTTTCACCATATCAGTCTTCACAGTTTGTTCCACCGTATCAGACTCAACAATTCACAACCAATCAATCAACACCTCTTTCAATTACTTATCCATCAAATGAGTATCAATCCACCATTCACCACAACGTTTATTCATCACAACCATCAATCTCACAAGTGGAATATGCTCCCACAGCCTATCAACAGCAACAACCTGAATTTTCCCAACCAGACTCCGGTCTAGTTGTTCCAGTGTTCCAGAAAGGGGATGATCCAATTGATGCGATCAATCACATAATGATCATTCTAACTGCTGTAGTCACATCCCCGGTAACCGGGCTACTACCAACAATCATCAAAGAACTTCGTCAAAACCCTCATCAACAAGCCACTCATCTATGATGAAAAGTAACTATGGCAACCTGTTCAGGAGAGACAAACTACATATGCTAGCTGGAACAACGAGAAAATACACACATGGTACAAGTGGAAGCAACACGGGGAAACAACGGACTGTCATCTGTTATAATTGCAAAGGGGAGGGTCATATTGCCAAGCAGTGTACTAAGCCCAAGAGGAAAAGGGATGAAACATGGTTCAATGATAAAGTGTTGCTGGTTCAAGCTCAAGCAAGTGGTCAAGCTTTAAAGAAGGCAGAAATAACATTTTGGCAGATCCAGGACTTTCCTTACATCCAAACCTCTCAGACAGTCAGTACCCACAATGCTACCTTATCAAGCGGATGATCTAGATGCTTAATACTCTGATTGTGATGAACTCAACTCTGCCAAGACGCTCTCATGCCCAATATCTCAAAGAAGGCTAAGATGCACCTCACTGGGTACACAAGCCAGATAATCCGACATATGATTATATTCAATCAAAATGAGCAGATAATGACGACCTTCTGAACAGAACTAATGATTTGAGACAACAGAAACTGAAATAACCAGTGATAGCAATATCATTTCTTATTCTCAGTATCTGAGTGAAACACAACAGGAAACTGTCCAGAATTCTAACTCTTCTGCTCAACAAGATGTCCTGATATTATCTATGTTTGAACAATTAAGTACCCAAGTGACGCATTGCACCAATGTTAATAAAGCCTTGACTACCGAGCTTGACAGATATAAAGAAGAGGTAAAAAAGATTTAAATGAAATTGCAAAATGTTGAAAACAGTTTTTCAGGATCAAATGAACAGTATGCCGAGATTGTACGTCTTAAGGAAACTCTTTTTGAACAAGTGCAAGAAAAGGATTCTTTAATGAAAACAGTTTCTGATCTCAAAAAGGATTTAAAAATGGAAGAAAACAGAAATATTGATAGAGAAATTGCTTTGGAAAAGAAAATTAAGCAACTTGATAATATCATTTTCAAAAGAGGTCAATCTGCGCAAACTGTTCATATGATGACTAAATCCAAAATTTGTTATGATCATTCCACGAAACAAGCAATCGGTTTTGAAAAACCTTTCTATCTGAAGAAAGTCGGAGTCAAAGCCAAACTGTAATGACGGGAATCGTCAATTCTTAAAATGGATAATGTTGTGATCCCGATTCAGATGAAACATTAATGCTTTGTGAGGAGAGTCGTTCATAAATGCTTTGAAAACAAGATCCCATTGTGTAAAACCACGAGTAAAACACGTAACCCATTTAATTATGCTTTCTTAATAACGATTTACAACCAAACGATTTGATTTCGACAAACTGACTTATATAATCTAACTTGCCTATTGGAAAAGCGAACTTCCGTCCCACTTTAGACCCAATCTCATTCAATCACAACCTCAAAGTTGAGGTCCAAAAGAACTTCCAAAAGTAAGTATGGGGTATACTACTTGAAATGAGCTCAAACGCTACTGCTGGCTTTGATCTGGTTTATCAAGAAAAACCACTGTCCTAGCATATCACTGAGACACTTGGGGTTTGAACATACAAAGTGCTTGTTTTCAGATGAATCATCCCGTATATAAAAGAATTAAAAGATATATTCAATAACTTCAATCAATACTGGTTGAAGAACTTACCGATGTCCAAAAATCTTGTATCAAATAGAACAGCTGTCGAACACATCGCTTGAGTCCATAACTTCGAAGTTAAAATAAATCAAAAGTTTGAGTGAAAAATGAACGACTCTTGGGCGACAAGCCATGATAATGATAATTTGTGAAAACTGTTGTGGAATTTGTCTGTGAATGAAATTGTGAAACTGTGAATGAATTCAAAGGTGTCTCGAACTCAAGACTGAGCTTTCTCAAATAAAAGGATTTGTTGATAAAAGAATCTTTACGATAAACTTGTAAGAGTATTCACAACTCTTGAAAAACATTGCATCACATTGGAAGCTATTCTCAACTTAATCAGGAAAATTTTCAACTAGAAAACAGTTATTAGAAATCAAAATGCTCCAAGTTTTACTCAGTTGTTTGAATAAGTGAATTGAGAGCTTCAGTCCCTCAAGCAAAGACACAGTCATTGTCAAGTTGAAAGAGCAAATTAAGTCCTAAATAAATTGGAATTATAAACAGTCAAAAATGAACATGGATGAAATTGAACTCGTAAATTGAATTGGAACATAGAGTGAAAAAACTGTTACAGAGATGACATTTGAAACAGACTACAAACAACTTATGACTCCGATTAAACCAAAATGTGTTCAATCAAAAGACCAATGTGAGACTTTTAGAATTAAACAAGTCAATATAAAGTCTGGAACTTAGATTTAAATGCAAAACTTCAGGAACAAGGTTTGGTCATAGCAGCCCTAAAAAATGAGTTAAGGAAACTTAAAGGAAAAGCGTTAGATAAGGAGGCTACTGAGACCCACTCTGTTGATCCAAAAGTGTCTAAGGATAATATGGAACCAATCACGCCCAAATTGTTGAATAAAAGGACTGCTCACTCCTCGTATATTAAGCATACCCAGGAAGAAGCTTTGGTCCTTAGGGATATAGTCGAACATGTAAAAGCGAATTATCCTCAAGATTCACTTTTAGAGTCTGCCTTTAGGTATACCAAAGTCATTCAGGATTTGCTTTCACACATAAGTAGATCTTGCCCTAGCATCAACAATTTTGGTCCTCAATTAGTTGAGGTCACACCGAGGAAAAAGGACAAGAAAGTTAGGTTTGCTGAATCACTCACATCCACAGAAAACACAAAAACAGACTCGCCTTCAAACATAGTTTCTAACAAACGTGTGTTGCATTCTACAGGAGTAAGACTTTCTACTAGTGCTAGCGGATCACAGCCTTCAGGCAATACCAGGAATGATAGGATTCTGCAAACACCAAGTAGTAATTCGACGAATAAAGTAGAAGCTCACCCTAGGAACGTTAAATCTAGTTTGAATAAAAGGAATGGCACTGTTAAAGTTAATGGATCTGCGTCTGTGCAGTATTCCAAGAAACATGATAATTCTGATTATGTCTGTATTAACGGTGATGATTGCATGTCTTCTGATAATTTGTGTGTGTCTAATTCTATGAATGATGTGAAATTTCGTGCTAAATCTAAGACGAGAAAATCTAAGAAAGAGATTTGGAAACCAACAGGAAAAGTGTTCAATAAGATGGGATATATTTGGAGACCTACCGGTCGGACCTTCACTATTGTAGGAAATGCGTGCCCTTTAACTAGGATTACCACTACTAATGAAGTGCCTTCTAGGAAACCAATAGTTCTAGACTCTGAATCACCCAAACCTGTGGTTAAATTGGTATACTCAAGGAAACCTAGGAAGAATAAGAATACTGAGTCCGTTAGCAAAACTAAGGTTATAAAACCAATTTTGCAAACAAACAAGAACCGCAGAAAATTCTAGGTGTCCCCAAATACCAATATTCCATCTACAATCTCGAAAATTAATGCAGGTTGTACAAATCGTCCTCTGAGTATTTTGGATTCCGGTTGTTCGAGCCACATGACCTGTAGATCGCCTCACTCACCATTTCATCAGTAAATTCTTGGGTACAGTTAAATTGGAAATGATCAAGTTTCAAAGATAATGGGTTATGGAGACTATTAAGATTGGGAATGTTACTATTTCAAGGGTTTATTACGTTGAAGGACTTGGGCATAATCTATTTTCTGTGGGACAATTCTTGATCCCATTCTCGAAGTGGCTTTTTTGCGTCAACACACATGCTTCATTCGCATCAATGGTGTTGATTTATTGACGGGATCTCGAGGGATAACTTTATACACTCTCAACTTGGGAATAGATGGGGGGGCATCCTCTCCATTTGTCTATTATCAAAGGCATCTAAACCAAGTCCTAGTTTATGGGCATCGTCAGTCTATCTCACATTGAACTTTTGGTTGCTATTAATCATCCTTTGCAAACATGGTACTAGTTCGAGGTACTCCCTAAGCTTAAGTTTGAAAAGTGGATCAACTATGTTCTGCATGTCCATAGGCAAAAGTTCAAAGAAACCCCACAAAACCAAATCGAGGACACCAATCAAGAAAAAACTATATCTGTTGCATATGGAGATCTTGTGGCCAATGCGTGTCGCAAGTGCAATTGAAAGAATACATCCTCGTTATTGTCGACGACACTCCTCGATTTACATGGGTAAAATGTTTGCGATCAAAAGATGAGGCTCCAGCTTTTATTATCAACTTTTTGAAGATGATCCAAGTACGACTTAAGGAAACCGTTCGTCGCATCAGAACAGATAATGGAACTAAGTTTGTTAATCAGACATTGCGTGAAAATTTATAGAAGGTTAGCATCTCTCTTGAAACCTCCGTGCACGCTCTCCACATCAAAACGGTGTAGTTGAAAGACGAAATCCTACGCTAATTGAAGCAGCCGCACTAAGTTTAATTTATGCAAAAGCTCCTTTATTTCTATGGGCCGAAGCGGTTGCCATAGCCTGTTATACCCAAAATCGTTCCATGATACATCGTCGTCATGGTAAAACACCATACGAGCTTTTACACGACAAACCTCTCGATCTATCGTATCTACATGTGTTTGGTGCACTCTGCTACCCAACGAATGATAGCGAGAATTTGGGTAAGTTACAACCGAAGGCTGACATTGGTATTTTCATTGGATATACACCCACGAAGAAAGCATTCCGAATTTACAACAGACATACCAGACGAATAATTGAAACCATTCATGTTGACTTTGATGAGCTGACCGCGATGGCTTCTAAACACAGCAGTTCAGGACCCGCACTTCATGAAATGACTCCTGTATCAATCAGTTCAGGACTCGTGTCAAACCCTCCTTCTTCAACACCATTTGTACCACCTTTGAGATCTGACTGGGATTTGTTGTTTCAGCCAATGTTTGATGAGTCACTTAATTCCCCGCCTTATGTTGATTTACAAGCACTAGAAGTCATTGCTCCTATTCCTGAAGCAGTTGCACCTGAACATGCTGTATCAACTGCTCACCATCCTCACAACAGTTGATCAAAGTACCTCACCAGTAAACTCACATACAACACCAGAAACTCAACACCTATTATTTTCCTCATGATGTTGAAGAAGACAATCATGATATTAAAGTTGCACTATGGGTAATTGATTACCGTACTTTGGTATTCCAATTCCAGACGTTACTTCCTGATCAATCCTCATCATCAGATGTTATTCCAATACAATTGTGCCTCCCGTCACCAAGCTTTCTGAAGCACAATAGCAAATGGACTAAGGATCACCCACTTGAGAATATAATCGGTGCTCTCGACAGATCAGTTTCCACACGACTACAACTCCATGAACAAGCCTTATTCTACAACTATGATGCCTTTCTCACATCAGTCAAACCTAAGAACTATAAAGACGCATTAACTCAAGCATGTTGGATTGAAGCTATGCAATAGGAACTTCATGAATTTGAACGTCTGGAAGTTTGGGAACTTGTTCCTCCTCCAGACAAAGCATTTGTCATCTCTCTTAAGGATCTAAAGGTAAGCTTGAATGAGTTAGTATGCATTCAGAAAAACAGGCTTGGTTGGTCGCTCGTGGTTTCGCCCAGAGAGGGAAACGATTCGAAGAGTCATTTCCTCCGGTTGCAAGATTAGAGGTTATTACAATTTTTCTAGCGTTTGCTGCTCATATGAACATGGTCATCTATCACATGTGATGTGAGTACTGTGTTTTTGATGGTAATCTCAGAAGAAAGTTTATGATAGCGCACACCGGATGGATTGTAGATACTAGGACAAACTCTGTGTTCAAAACTTGTCTACAAGCTAAAAAAGCTCTTTATGGTAAAAAAAAAAATAAAAAAAAAAAAAAAAAAAAAAAAAAAAAAAAAAAAAAAAAAAAAAAAAAAAAAAAAAAAAAAAAAAAAAAAAAAAAAAAAAAAAAAAAAAAAAAAAAACAAAAAAAACAAAAAAAAAAAAAAAAAAAAAAAAAAAAAAAAAAAAAAAAAAAAAAAAAAAAAAAAAAGTAAACAAGGCTCCACGCGCGTGGTATGATATGTTGTCTTCATTCCTGATATCCAATGACTTCTCAAAAGGCTTAGTGGATCCTACTCTGTTTATCCGTAGGGAAGGCAAAGAACTACTTTTGGTACATATCTATGCCGATGATATTATCTTTGCTGCATCTACTCCTGAATTTTGTGATCTATTCGCTAAAATCATGTGTTCAGAATTCAAGATGGCGAAGGATGGGTAAAATCTGCATTTTCCTAGACTACAGATTTCTCAAGTCCCAGAGCATCTTCATCAAACCAATCTAAAATATGCTCTTGAATCACGTAAAGAAAATATGGCTATGAACTTTGTGACCCAGTGGATTACACCATGTTGGAGAAGTCCAAACTGGATGAAATAAAGATGGGAAAGCTGTCGAACCTCACACTATCGTGTATGATTGGGCACCCTACTTTATCTTACAGTCAGTAGAGCCTGACCAACAATTTGCTATATGCATGTGTGCCCGGTATCAGGCTCGCCTACCGAAAAGCACTAAATGCGGTAAAAAGGATCTTCGGTATCTAAAAAGGAAACCGTACATCGGGGTCTATTGGTATCCGAAGGATTCTTCCTTATGCCACTAACAGCATTTGCAATGTCGTATCATGCTGGGTGTCAAGATACACCCGTAGTACATCTATAGTATACAACTTTTGGGTGAAACTTGTAAGCTTGTTTTCTAAAAGGCAGCGAAATCGCTGCGATATCCAGTACGGAAGCTGAATATATTGCTCTTTCCGGTTGTTGTGCACAAGTCCTTGGATGAGATCACAACTACCGACTAGGCTTTGATTTCATAAAAATTCCAATGTACTGTGATAACAAAAGCGCTAATGCCTTATGCGAAACAACGTTCAAACATTCCAGATCAACGATATAGACATCAGGTTTCATTTCATCAAAGAGCATGTTGAAAACGGGGTGATCGAACTTTACTTTGTCAATACGGAGTATCAATTGGCGGACATCTTCACTAAAGCACTTGGCAGAGAAAGAATTGAATTTCTAATCAACAAGCAGGTATCAAGCTATTACTCCAGAGAACCTCTGAAAAAGTTGGCAGATGACGTTGACGAATAGTGGTGGTACCTATTCGAATATCCTTTGTATCATATGTATATAATATAACTCAGAAAAACCAAAAATATTTTCTTTTTATATAAACTTTTCAAAAACAAAGTACAAAATTAAAAAATTAGAAAAATACAAAAAGAAGTTTTAAAATGGCATGTCTTCTGAAATCGATAACATTTACGGTCTTAGAAATGTCATTCAACAATGATACAAGCCTGTAAATGAAGTTCGAGCAGAAGTTTCAAATGTTTTTCAAAACATGCCACATGGCTTGCTATTATTTCAGATAGTAACCCACTTTTCTCCTTGAGGAAAACATGTCGTCTAAAAGACAGTTGTTCCTAACAACGGGAATTTATTCTCGGGCATGGTCTACTTTATGACCATGCAAAGGCTTGTGATTACTTTGCATCACAACCCGTTCCATATCCATGAAGTTACGTTACATGCATCAAAAAAATATGTTAAGTAAATAACGAGAACTCTTATTATCTTGTGTTTTGTTTGTTGTTTTGTCACATACAAAATCATTCCATCATCTGAAAATAATTTTCAAAAATACATTTGTCTTCTCAAACAATGACTACAGCTCTTTAAATAGAAAACGGGTCATTGCTTGAGGGGGAGAGAATGTCAAATTTCTTTGTCATGATAAAATGAGCTGTTAAAAGGGAAAAAGTTTTTCAAACGATAACGTAATATCTCCTGATAGAAAGTTAATTAAGTTTAGCTTGCTTGTGCTTTATGTGTTATTTGTTTATGCCTTTAGGGTGTAGTTTGCTAATTTAAGTCTATAGGTGTGCGAGTATAAAACTTTAGGGACCAAAAGTGCCAAATAGTTTAACTTGATTTTACCTTATGAAACTTAAAATGCAAAATTAGATTTCATCTAACAGAGGGCCAATGTGCCAAAGTTGAATAATGCTAAACTTAGATGTAATCCTGTTTGGTTTCACTGTTCTTCACACACACAAACACACTCAAACACACACACACACACACACACACACACACATAATCTCCAATCGAATCACCTCAAACAAGCATAGTCAATCATTTTCATCTCTAAGGTATAACTAAAATCTTGATCTTCATTACCTAAAAACTCCGAACCCAAAGAATTGAACGGTTTCACCACACTTGATCGCAGTTGCCCTAATTATAAAATTAGGGTTCTTAAAATCAAAATGTGGTTAAAACCTTAAATTGATTGAGGGCTTTTGTAGTATTATGAAATATATGGTATAGTTAGTCCAAGTTTTATTATTACCGTCGTGATTTAAACTGTTCTTGACTGTTTTTTGTGGCTCGAATAATATAGAAAAATGCATAAATTTTTTTTATATGTTATTGTATGAGATTGTTTAGTAACATGGTTTCCGTGGGTATGCTAAGTAGTGGTAAAAAATGATTAAAGCGATAAGCTATTAAGAGTCCCGATCTAGTAAAACTTAAGAACCGAAACGATTAAAATGTGTATGAATCGAACGAGTAGAAAAACATATGGACCGAACTAGTAAATCATAGTGAGGACCGAATGAGTGAATCCTAGCGAGGACCGAACGAGTGAATGACTATGAGGACCGAACAAGTGGATCAAGAAGGGATCGAATGAGTGAATCATCATAAGAACCGAACGAGTGAATGACTATGAGGACCGAACGAGTGGATCAAGAAGGGATCGAACGAGTGAATCATCATAAGAACCGAACGAGTGAATTTTAATGAGGACCGAACGAGTGAATCCTAGTGAGGACCGAATGAGTGAATGACTATGAGGACCGAATGAGTAGATCAATAAGGGATCAAACGAGTGAATCATCATAAGAACCGAACGAGTGAATCTTAATGAGGACCGAACGAGTGTCATTAAGCGTGGACCGAATGAGCGACACTTAGTGTGAACCGATCGAGCAAATTTTTATATGAACCAAACGAGTGATAGTCAGTGCTAACCGATCGAGGTGTGTTCTTTGTGGACCGAACGAGTGAAGATGTTTTACACTTAACCAATTTTTTTGACATAACACACTTAAGATCAGATTTTTTTTCTAACTAAGATTAATTTAAACAAATTTATTAGTTTAAAAAAGACATTAAAAGCTTGACAAAACCGAGGTTAACTGCATTCAACTTAGTTGTTAGGATAGGTGCCTTTGTCTCATACGCTATTCGTCTATCTAAGATGATTGATCTTCAAAAGTGCTAAAAGTCATAAAGGTTCTCATGAATGAATGATTGTGTCTCCTTATTTTCTGCACTCACTCTTTCTTAAACAGACTCATGGAAATCTCAATAGCGGATCAGATCGCTTTGGATGATGCGTTAGTGGCTCCTGCCGACCGACTTAAGATTGGTAAATGTAATCTTCGTTTAAGCTCGGATATCACATCAAAGGAAGCAACTCTTCAAGGAGTCTACGATGTGTTAAAACTCACTCCTTTCTACAAGGCATTCCAAGTCACTGCTGATGCTCCAGAGATCTATATGCAAGAATTCTGGGCCACTGCTTATGTTCATAAAAGATGAATAACAAAAAGCACATTCTCAATCTTGATCAATTCAGAGACATTCTTCAAATTTGCCCTAAAGTCGGAAATAAGAAGTTTGAAGAACCACCTCTTGAGAAGGAGATTCTTCCATTTCTAGCCAGTCTTGGTCACTCTAGAGAAATAAAGAAGATCACTGATGTTAATGTCAATAAAATGCATCAACCCTGGAGATCATTTGCTGCTATCATCAACAAATGTCTTAGTGGTAAACCATCCTACGACAGTCTTCGTCTTTCTCAAGCTCAAATCTTGTGGGGTATGTACAATAAGAAGAAAGTTGATTATGCATATCTTCCGTGGGAGGACTTTACTTACCAGATTGAGAACAAAAATACTAAGAAGGGCAATGCGATGTACTATCCTCGTTTCACCAAGCTAGTCGTCAACTTTGGTTTATGAAATCAGACCCTTCAATTTCCTCGAAGAAACAAGTTAATTGGCATTATGCCATAGAAGACCCAATGTTCACAACAAACAGTCATCTCAAGGAATGAAACACTCAGTTTACGGGTCAAACGTCCAGTAGCATTAACCAATGAGGACATCCGTAACTCTGAATCATACAAAGAGTATTATGCTATTGCTTCAGGAAAGATTCCTCTAAAGACTAAAGGAAGTAAGAAGAAAGCTGATACTGATGCAATCACTAAGCAAAAGCCTCCCACAGTCCCCAAAGAAAAGAAAGAAAAGACGTCTAGAAAAGGAAAGCAGAAGGCTAAAGAGTTAGAGACTATCTCTGAGGCGGTTATGACGGAGGCTGATCAACTCAAGATAATCACAAAGAGAAGCCGTAAATAAACTCACAGCTCTCATGCCAGCGGTTCTGGTGTAGATGAAGGAACTGGTGTTACACCAGGGGTTCCCGATGCTCCTGATTATGACTCAGATACTGAGATCTCCTGGAAATCAAGTGACGATATTCAAGATGATGAGAAAGCTCAAGATAATGAAGATGAAGATAAAAATGACGAAAATGAGACTACACATGATGATGAAGATGATGATGTACATGGCGATGATGAGAACGCTCAAGATGATGATTAAGGCATCCGGACTGAATCAGACAAGGGAAAATGATGGTGTAAGATTTCAACCTCCCAAAGCTCACAACTCATGATGATGAAATAATACATGAAGAGGAAACTGATGAAGATGATACTTTCGATCCTATAGTTCACACACCCTCTTAGATTTCATCATCAGATGACGAAGACAGTGACAATGAAATTGAAGGGACGAATGTTGAAGGAGCAAAGTCGGATGAAGATGCTACATATGAAGAGGATCAAGGAAATGAGGCGGTCAAAGATACCAATACCAATCTTGAAGGAAGAGATGATGTAATGACAGATGTTATATTGCCCCAGGTTCAAGCAACCCAGGAAATTGAAGACACTCATGTGACCCTAACTCCGGTAAATCCTGATGGTCAACAACAAAGCTCTTCTGTATCATCTGGCTTCGTCTCCAACATGCTAAATCCAAATCAAGATACCGGTGTTGATGCTATATTTGGACAACAAGCAGAAGCCACCTCTCTAATAGAGATTCCTGTCACTACCATTGTGGAGCCATCCTTCTTTGTCCCAACCAATCGTCCTCCAACACCGAATCCTCTCTTCATTCGATTACAACAACCACCAATTCTGACACCGGCTACAACCCCAAGTTCCTCACTACAAAATCTTCCTGACTTTGGTTCGTTGTTTGGTTTTGATTATAGACTAAAAGCGTTAGAAGACAACTTCTCGGAACTCAGACAAACAAATCAATATGCTGAAGCACTCTCCTCCATTCCTGGCATCGTTGACCATTATCTAGCAAATAAAATGCAG
Source organism: Tanacetum coccineum (assembly GCA_026074375.1). Taxonomy (NCBI): domain Eukaryota; kingdom Viridiplantae; phylum Streptophyta; class Magnoliopsida; order Asterales; family Asteraceae; genus Tanacetum; species Tanacetum coccineum. The sequence goes on along the minus strand of BQNB010018488.1, from coordinate 9,578 downwards.
GAAGCAGTAGATGTTGCAGTCCAACTGAAGTATGATAAAATTCGAGAAGAGTCTCATACTGAAAATCAACAATTCCTGGATTCAATCGATGAAGGAATGAAGAAAGTAATCAAGGAACAAGTCAAGAAAGAAGTCTCAAAGATCACTCCAAAAATTGAGAAGTTAGTAAACGAACAACTCGAGTCTGAGGTTCTGGTACGATCGTCAAAGGAAGCCAAGACGTCTCATGCTGTAGCTGCTAATCTTTCAGAACTAGAGCTGAAAAAGATCTTAATTGACAAGATGGAAGCTAACAACTCTATCAACAGGTCAGACATTCAAAGGCAGCTCTACAAGGCATTAGTTGATGCGTATGAAGCCGACAAAATTCTGCTAGATACTTATGGCGATACGGTCACAATAAAAAGACCTCGAGACGGTGCAGATGATGATCAAGAACCCTCCGCTGGAACAGACCGGGGGTCCAAAAGAAGAAGGTCAGGAAAAGAACCTGAATCTACCAGTGCTCCAAGAGAAATGACAACCACGACAGCAGGAAAGACTACTACAGGTTCTAAGACTCACAAGCAATCTGCTAGCCAATCTGCTCCGGTAGAGGACACTATGCAAACTACAGATGTCTTTGAAGCACCTGCACACCAGGAGTTTGAAACAGGTGTCCATGATGAACAAGCAGAAGAAGAGGTCCATCATCTTCCTGACTGGTTTCAACAACCTAAACGACTACCTTCTCCTGATCATGCATGGAACAAGTCTGTACCTGCCGTTCATGAATCTGTCCAACCTTGGCTAAGCAATCTGGAAAAAGACAGACCCTCTGATAGTATGTCGATGAGCTACACAGAACACTAAAAACAATTTGACTTCACCGCTTTGGTCAGATGAACATGCTCAAATGTTAAAAAACACTAACACCTGAACTGCTAGCAGGATCCAACTTTTAAAGCTGATAAAGAACATGCAAGGAGCTTGACATGAACTTGAATACTTTTTGTGAAGAAGTCTACAAAGCCACAACAAGAAAGAGTTGGACTGGATCAACCCAGAAGGCCGCAAATATCCTCATGATCTGCGAAAGCCACTACCGTTGGTTCCAAATTCTCACGGTCGTCATGTCATAACCATTTACACTTCTTCATCAATAATGTACCTTGAGTACCTACGTGGTGGTGAAGTCAAGCCGGAAGTACTCTACTTTCATTTTACGAAGACCAAGGCTGCAGATTAACGCATATAAAATGGATAGAAGACTTAGTGGCCCCAACTTAATTTGGAGTCAAGTGATAGTCAACACGACAAATTCGCACTCTGGGGAACTCACATGGGGGAAAAAGCGAAGACAATTCTATTCATTTGCGATCTCAAGGGAATGCAGCTCTGACGTCTACTCAAAGAGAAGATAAACGCTGTCGACGAAAGGTGGAAATAGTCGAATGGCAAAACTACAAGCATCTTGACTGGATTACTGTACGTAGGGATGACGACATTCTTTACAAGTTCAAAGAAGGCGATTTTCACAGACTTCGTATCCAAGACATTGAAGACATGCTACTTCTTCTCGTACAAGGAAAGTTGACAAATCTCAACGTTGAAGAACGTATTGCATTTAATGTCTCCTTAAGAATGTTCACAAGAAGTGTTGTTATCCAAAGGCGTGTGGAAGACCTTCAATTGGGTGTTGAAAGCTATCAAAAGAAACTCAACCTCACAAAGCCAGACACGTACAAATCCAATTTAAGAAGAAAAGACGCTTACACACCATACTCCGATCCTAGAGGATTCATCTATGAGAACAAAGACAAGAAGAACAGATTGATGCGCATTGATGAACTACACAAGTTTAGCGATGGTACTGTCGATGATGTTCGGACTGCTCTGAATGATCGCCTCAAGGGAATTAGAATGGAATATCTGCCTCAGACTTTTTGGAGCCAACGGGACAAAGTGAATGCAAGAGCTATGATTCAGGCAATTGACAAAAGATTAAAGACAAGGAGGATCTTCTGGAGTTTGGAGAGATTTGTTGGTGGAAGACCATACGGGAATGACTTATGGCTACTACAACGGACCATATGATTTATCATATGTTGTTTTCATCTTAAAAGGTTAATCCTCGTAAATAATTTTATCTTGTGTATATGTTGATAACTAGTGTAGATTTTTGGTGAAAAATAAGATGTGCTCGAGTACAAATTTTTCAATAATTTCTTAGTAAATTCAAAATCTTTTAAATAATTATACTCAGCACCATCTTATAAACCCTTAAAAGTTGAGGGTGAGCAATAATATGTTCCAATCTGCTAGAATACATCATTTTGTCCCCAAACGGTTAATCAATTGATATCCAAAATATCAAGGGATTAACATTTTGGATAAGGGGAGAAAATGTGATTAACCTGGACTTAATGTATATTGACAGAAGTAATCAATTAAAAATGGACTCGATGCACTCCACACTTAGCATGTACTACAATTACGATGCACATGTTAAGGGGGAGCTTTTAGTGATGATGAAAAACTCTCAAAGTGTAAATCTTTTGATATTTATATCAAACACTTTGATTGAAATTTTCAATGTTTTTGGAAGGATCGTGATGAAATACCCAAAAGACCGACCATGTTCTTAAATTTATGAAGTTATAAGGCGGTTAGGCTTAGGTATTCAGATCCCATGATCCAGCCAGAACCGGAGGGATCTACCCAGGGATATCCACTAGTTAGTGTAGAAGTCCTTAGGTATGATTAAAAAGGAGAAAAAGTGAGAATAGGGAATAATGCCGACTGAGATGGAGCTAACACTGGAACAAACCCAACAAGGTGTTAGTTATGAAGTCTCGGTAAGCATTGAAGGGGTTGAAGAATGAAAAAGAAATGTAAGGATAAAGGGTGAAAATAAAGAAGCCCTCCATACACTTAGGCAGAAACCGGGTCAATACATATGCTGTCAGAAACACTCAGGTGTTGTCTGACATTGAAGACAGTCATGGACCCAGTGACGCTATGCACAAACCCCTCCCAGCCACTCAAAGTCGGAAAGACTTTGTTTCAAAACTCACGGAGATACACTCATTTCTATTGACTTTCTCACTCCGAGTTAGTTGATATTGAAAAGGTGGCACTCAGCTCCAGCCTCCGATCACTAAAATCCGATCAATAAAATTAAAAGTGCACAAACAGGTCAAGAGCCAAAGAGATCATCCAATTAATCTCATTAGGACACTTTGTCGATAATTTTTCTTGCTATCACACACAATGTGAATATCAAGAATATCATTAGAGTCCTACGCAAGATCCTTATAGAGATGATTTTGCAAGAAACATCCAGTGATACTCAGGTATTCACAATAAAGAGAAATCCGTAGAGCTTGAGCAACATCATAACAAGCTCATGTAGGTAACTTGTGCGGCGATCTTTTAATGAAATCAAGACTTGACAACTGGAAAGAAAATGATGGTGGCGATCTATAAAAGAATCAAACAGTGTTCCAGGAAATGAAATCATCGGTTGTTAAGTGAATTTGTGAAATGATTAACATTTAGAAATGATAAACACTCTCGGTGTGTCACAAAAACAATTTTGTAAGTGATACACCGATTGATTTTCAAATCAATTTTCTATATCAATCGGTGAGATAGTAACTCACTGGTTCACTCTTATCGTGCTGTCTGCTTTGAGACGTTCCGATAATGAGAACATGCTGAGTACGATGAATCTAATACTTATGTGTTAGAAAGATTCAATACTACAGCTGGAAATCCTGTCAAGAAGATTCTTCTTAAATTGAATCTATCTGATCACAGGTCGATCCTCACGGATCTGAAGGTTACTCCAACCAAACCTGGGCGAATGACAAAGCCATATTCGTCCCCCCGCTTTATTGCTAACTGTTTTATGCAGGCTATTTAAAGATGGTGGTGGAGGTCCCTGATTCCAGCTGGCTCACAAGATCCATAGCCACATGCTCATACCCGACCGACAAACATAAAGACATCATGAAAGCTCAAGTACATGTTTCAAGACTTCCGCTACTCTGATACCACACATCTTTCTCGAAGTGTCGAAGTGTTAAAGTTAAAGAATTTCAAGAAAGATGCAACATTAAAGCTTTTCAAGAATGGTATGAGCATGTCGGTCCAGAAGTCACAAGTCCACAAGATGGCAAAATTACAAGATGGCGAAGAGATTATGCTTGGTTGATGATCTCAAGTTGCTCAAGATCACAATGTCAAATACAAGTTCAAGGAACAAGCTCAATCCTAAAGTCAATGATCACTACAACATATTCACAAGAGAAAGTCAAGAGTAAGAGCTAAAGACTAAAGATGAAGCATAGTATGCTAGGTTTAAAGTTTTGTAAATTGGAGTGACCTCCCTTAGGGGGAGATTGTTGGAAACACAAAAAGTGTCGGTCACTTCCAAGTTGTAATAGTCTTAGCTCGTAGTTTATGTAATGATTAGATTAGTAATCTAGTCCGGCCCAAGACCCATGGGAAGCCCATTAGAACCCATGGGCCGGCCACAATAGGAAGTATATAATCCCTCTCCAAGGCTTGGAGAGGGGTTGGTTGTTCCATTTTTCCATATTCCATCTTTATACAATTCATCCATTTTTCCATCCAATCTCTCTCTAACATCACAACCCACATCTCACTCTTGTTCTTGGTTTGATCATAAGATTACATAATTCTACATTGTTGTCTTAGATATTTTGTGATGAATTCTAGTAATACTTGAAGTTAAATGATGTATAGATGAAATGTAGATGTATAATTTGTAAAGTGTAGATTCTAGTTGTTTATTTTATGTACAATTTGACCAATAATGTTAAAATGGGTGAAGTTTTATAAAACTTTGAATATTGGGTATAATAATGGGTATTTGTTGAAGCGTAGATAAGTTTTGGTGGTTCCGTAAATGCCTAAACGTATTTTATCGCGAAACGTAAACACTTTACGTAACCAATAAAAATAAAATATGCCAAGTTAATAATTATCCTCTAAATAATTATCTAACACTTGCTTGACGTAAACATTTAATTGTATGATGCTCGTTTACGTTGAATGATAATTTTTAGCTTACGCGATTTAACTTAACGATTAAAATTAAAAGCAAACGCGTACGAGACTAAAAATAAATAGTGAATTAAATAACGTCGTAAAATAACCTGAAAACACAGGGTGTTATATTTGTCCTAAGCCTTGAACATGCATTCCACACCATTTCAAATGAGTTCCCTTCCGGAATAGTGTTAATGAAGAGGTGTGGGTAAATATTTTTTTATATAAGTAAACAGTGACCCCAACGGTCATGAATAGTGACTCCAACTGTCACTGAATAGCGACCAATGGTCACCCCCTCCCTTTAAATTCCAAATTTTTATCCTCTATTTCTCCATACAACACTAAATCTTTCACTTAAATTTTCTTTTATCCAATCCTCAAAAATGTTGCATATCATTACACTCTTAGAGATGGCGAGCGCGATAGCACTCGGCATTTATCTTGCCTACATCCCATACGAAGAATATTTTCAGTATATGGCCTTTATTCTCGCGATTCTCGCGTCGATCATCGTCCTAGCTATTGGCGTGGATCTACTTTGGAAGAAATAGATATTATTGCTAGGGGAGGGTTGTAATAAAACTTGTATTTCATTTATGTTCTTATGTAATCTTATTTCTAATATAATAAATGGATGTTGTGGCAACAAATCTATTTGTTATTTTTATTTATGTCTTTCGAATATTTCGTTACCATGCTTAGTAACTCGTTTGCATTCCCCTTCTAAATTGCTTTACTTGCGCGTTCAAGATTAGTGACGTTTGTGTAATATTTATTGTTGCGACCAAGGCTCGACATCTAGTGGGCTTATTCATTCCCTTCTACTTAGCGCGCCAGTTCTAACATTTCTCTTAGGGTGATAATGAATTTATATCTATGGTGGTGTCGTAACTACTAAACTCTATGGTATTACGTAGTCGTTGAAAATGGTGTATTGGTATATTCCTTAATGGTGAGTAAACTTGTTAGTGGGTCGTCCTAGGGTGACTAGGGATGCGTCTTGACTTTTATACATAGGATTTTGTATAAAAGGATGTCGACTTTATATAGTACAGTGGTGTAAGAGTTTACTTAGTTATTATGATTATTAGTTTGGTTCCTCGTGATAAATACATTTTATGAATACGCACACAAAACTTGATATAAATAGAAAATTGTTTCTTGATAAGAAGTTTTAAGGTGACTACTCTCAGCATGGGCATGGTCCTTCCTGAATTATACATAGGTGATCAAGCTATGCATATTTGAGGGCTAACGATGCGATGCTTATTTTTGTCAAAATGGTGTTATAATTTCATAATAATTGTGGGAGTGATTTGTAAAAAATTTTATAGAGAGTTAAAGTAGAATTAACGTTTTCATAATACGTTAATTTGATAGATACTTGAAATCATTCAGTACAACGGAAGTTTAAGAGAAATACAACAAGAACTCCTAAGGAGATAAAGTCTAAGATAGTTCTAACTTAGGGTTCACTAGGAAAAGCGAGACAACTTTCTCTTTTAAGTTTTGATCTCATCTTCAATGTTGTTAGGGTCTTGATCGGTTTCTCATCCTCCTAAGGCATACACCATTCCACGTGCTTCAGTACCTTCAGCTTTGTTTTCATAGTTTTGGTTCTTCAATTCTGGGCAATCACTCTTGTTGTGCCCTTGATTCCCACATTCATAGCAAGTGAGGTTTCTCTGATTGTTAGTAGCAGCAGGACTCATATAGTCTCGGGTTAAGTGGCCAACTCTTTTGTAGTTTGCGCACTTTACAGTGCACTAGCCATTGTGATGAAACTTGCACTTGTTGCATAATTGTAGAGTTCCAGCATACTCCTTCCTTTCACCAGGCCCAGCGGTATAAGCTATAACCACACCTTTCTTTTTGGGAGGTTGTTGTTATCAAATTTCCTCTTGTTTTTAGCTTGGCGTTCAGCCAAAGTATGGATTTTCTTATCCATCAGCTCAGTTGCAAACTCAATTGCATCCTGCATGGTTTTTGGCTTAGATGCCATTACACTTCTGTGAATCATGTCGAGCAAACCACCGACATATTTCTTAATTATGTCCGACTCTTCAGGAAACATCCTAGCACACATCAATGCCAGTTCCTGAAATTGTTGGTTATAGCCTACCATGTCGATACCTTTAACCTTCAAATTCCACATCTCACCTTCAAGTTTCTTAACCTCTCCCCTTAGGCAGTACTTGTCGGTCATCTTCTTTTTCAGGTTTATCCAATTCATTGCATAATCAACATCATGACCAACAGTCTTAACGTGGGAGTTCCACCACGTTAGAGCACTTCCAAGAAGAGTACAAGTGG